>QKMX01344376.1:71751-83835 GCA_003401595.1 Venustaconcha ellipsiformis | reverse complement strand
AGACTCTGATCTGCAGGTGCATTATGCTATGGCAGATTAGAATTATTGTTTGCAGTTTGACTCTACTTATAAACGGGTATATGCAGCAAGATCTGCTGTGAAAAAAAGCAAAAAACTTGGCTAAAATAAAAACAATATCTTATTTGTACCAAACTGCATTAACTCTTAAACCGTGAAAGTCCATCTTTTATCATATCCTACAAATTATCTTGCAGGAGGGATAAATGGATACATGGACATCAATATCATATATATCCTCAACATTTATAAACTTTACTCATTTAATATTGTTTCATTATTTCTGTCATAGCAAATTGTGATGAAAAATCTCAATGCTATATCAAGTGAATCAAAAATATATATTTTTATTAGATTGAAGCTAAGAGACATAATACTCAAGACTGGAAACTATGTCCAATGATATAAATCTTATAAAATATTGCTGCCTTCATGATTCCCGTGACTGTGAGGGATCATCAGTTTTTGCCACTGTTTTTGTGTTGCAATTTTTTAGTTCAAGTAAATCTTCATTTAATTTGGAACTTGTATCTGGAATGCAAGTTAAATCATATTTTGTGCATGTTTCGAGAGACTATGTAAGGTGCGAGTGAGTTCAAATGCCTAATTGGAGCAATACCCAAGACATCATGTGTCCCTGCCTTAGATGGGTTTTTTCCCTTGTTTTAAGTGTGCAGGGTCAGCCTAAATCTGTCTTTTTGCAAGATGTTACTGATGGTAGTTAATTTCATGGAAAATTTAGTAACTGCATCAAAGTTGACTGACAAAAATAATGAGGAAACAAAATTAAAAGTCTGATACAAGCAAGCCATTTCAGCTGTTTCAATTTTCCAATGTCCCTTCCCTGTTTTCATTCAATGATTACAAGGATTTTAAAATAGTTTTACTTCAAGGTGTTCAGATTCAATTAATGATAAATATGAGAAAAGCTTGATGAATATGTATACAATAGTGTTACAGGCAGTAGACTGCTGTGAAGAGCATCAAAACAAGTGAAAATACACAAACATTCTAACAATGGATCTGGTTGAAAGCATGCCAATAAAAAAGTATCAGGGAAAATAAAATGTCATTTGATATGCATGCTTTTCTAAAATAAGTAAGTTTCAAATGAAATTAGAGGTATCACAATGAAAGGAGTATTTTACTGAAAAGTGAAAGTAATGCATCAAAATTGAGGACTCCATGATGTAGCTAATTTATATCGACCTATGTGGCTATTGCAATTTTATTCAACAATTTATTTCTTGCACATATAATTTTGTGGTTTGGTTTCAAACAATTCCAGGGGGAAAAGTACCTATGCTTTCATTGCTGAACATACAATAATTCATATCTGAGAATATGAACAGAAAACTGATGTTTTTGTTAAGCAAAGGATTGTCTACTTTTAGTAATTGGTAACATACAAGATGCAGGATAGGCATTTATACAATTCTGAAAACTCTTGGGTTTGAGTTGGGCATACCATTCAGACTTGCTTACCAGTCAAGACGAATTGCAAACAACAAAGATCCTGATCTGCCTTATTATGTGCTTGCAGATCAGGTTCGATATTGTTTGTTCTACTGACTACTCTTAACAAAGGTCACAGAAGCAGATCTGCCAGTGCATTATGCAACAGCAGCTCTGGGTCTGTACAGTTTGCAGTTGGGCTCATCTTATAAGTGAGTACATATGGTAAGGGTTTTCAACTTTAACAAATGTTTATTTACAAAGCAAAACTGATCTGAAAATGTAACTTATTATTTTAAATATTGAAAAGAGAATGGAGAGTGCTTTTAAGCATATCTTCCTAGAAGCTCAAAAAATACTGAGTAAATACATTAAACATCTTACTTTATGTAAATCTTGTACATTTTTCAGGTGGGAAATAAAATACCAACTTTCCCTGGTTTTGTGCTTGCTGAACAGGATAGATCTGAAAGTGGGTTTCCTATCTCTAGTATTATTTTTTACAGGCCTATGTTAATATGTTAACACCTTCAATTTACACAAATTATAACATGTGGAAAGCAAGGTTTGAATGGTGAAATACATTTGTGGTTTTGGACAAGATGATAACCTGTGCAAACAAATCTAAGATAAACTAGGGTCTATTGTACATCAAGGTGCAATAAACAAGGTTACAATGTATATGGTGCCCACAAGAGATTCAACATCTCCCATTTAAACTGCACTTAACTAGGTGTTCATGAAAAATACTGAAAACAAGTGTCAATTATCCTTTTATAAATTAATATTTCAAAGGAGCACTATTTCTTTGTATTGTATCCTATATGCCATCAATTAATCTGAATACAAAATCTTAACAAATGTGATGGCAAGCATGTTGCCAGGATACAAAATCTCAACACAATGGGAAGCATGCTGTCATGAGACAAAATCTTGACAAGTTTTATGACAAGCATGCTGCCACTACACAAGTGATACAAAGGGTCTCGCTAAGTGCTCACAAAATTCATGTCCATCTCCTTGCATATATAACACACAGGTTGCTTTCAGCACATGCAAGTTCAATAGCTCTAAAGCAACCTGGAATTTGTTTCATGCAACCCAAAACCGTAAAGCCCTTCTCCTATATAAAAATAAGAAAAAAATGTTCCCTGCACTCTATGCCGATTATTTTGTTCTTTTGCAATTTTTTTCTTCTGAAAACAGTGTTATCTACAGATTCAGTGATAATTCTGAGAGCAAATACAGTGAACAAGGATCAGAGAGGACAAAAAGTATTATACAAATAAACAGCTACCACATTAAGACCAGAGCTTTGCCACTTCTCCCCACCCCCCCAAAGAAAATTATATTAATTTTAGCGAGATCTATATTTTCTTGATATTAAACATTTGCATTAAGGTCATTAAAATACTGCAACTGATGGATTTATCAAACTGATGATACAAATACATTTCATTATTTAACAAATATCACCAAATTTATCCTTGTCTTATTAAATAAAACTGCAATGTCTGCATTTTTCATAAATTTGTATATTTCACTCAGTGATTAAAAAGAATAAATGTGCTGCAAGCTGGTTTATTCCTAACAATGTTCTTGCATAAAGACTTCCTTTCATATTATTCCCACTTTGACAATAGACTGAACATTTTTTGAAAGAAAATTCCATGCAGATTATACATTTATTTAACACAGTGCTGAAATAACATTTTGTTTTAAAAGATTTTAAGAAAACAAATAGATCTAACAATGTTTAGAGTTTAAATGTTTAAATGTTTGAGGCAAGGAAAACTGAATAGCCAGTAAATCAAAGCCCACAACTCTGCCTAAATGTGTTTTAGGAGACTATTCGACTGTAAATGTTGGAAAATTCTACTTAATGTGCAGAAACCATTTTCCTCCTTTCAGTCAATGACCCTGACCTTTTGACCCTGAAATTAATAAGGTTTTGCCTTACCCAAAGTGCCATCCATCCACATAGTTTGTATATGAAGGACACCTATAGTCGTTGTGTAGAAATCAAATCAGACAGACAACAAATGGTCAATCTTATGTCAGGCACATAAAAACTACTGTAGTAGTGTTGAAACTATATTTTCTAAGTTCAACTGACAATAATGGCATAATGATGATACCAGTAATCTGCAACTGCACAAGTTAATAATCAGTTGGAACTGTAACATAAAATGTCTTAATTTTGGATTGAATAAATATTATATACCAGATATATGGACTTTAATGTAGAATTTCACCTTCAATCATGCATGATTTTACAAATTTATTTCAGACTCATTTTGGAAAAAAGTGTAAAACAGAATCTAAAAAAATAGCTAAATTTGGACTAAGTACAAAACTGTTTTAAATCTTGACATTCTAATGTACAGCATGCCATCTTAACTGTGTGATTGTAGTTTCAATGCAGTCTGTCTCATAACAATACAGCTATTAATGAATTGTCTGCAAAACTACTGGGAAAATAGCAATAAAATGTCTATTCTATTTAGTATGTATGCATACAGAAAACATTGCTCTTAAGAGAACCTGACTGACTCTTTGCTGGTAGTACTTGCATGCAACAAGTTTCATTTTTAATGTTCAAAATCAGCAGAACAAAGTGTTAGTGAAATTCAGAAGCACAAATTACTAAATTGTACAGAAAAACCAATCCTGAAAAACCACTGTTATGAGGCCACTCATCTTGAGACCAAATTCTCAATGCAAATTTCCCAATTATACTAGGGTTATTTGAAATGTTCTGAATATTTTACCATTTTTGTTTCTTTAAACCTGTCAATAAATGCAATGACAATCAACTGACAAAATAACATTCTATAAAATAATCTACAGCTACATGTGCAGCATACAGATGTATGTGCCTGAAGAAACAGAGGTAAATAACAGTGACCTAAAAATATTGGACAATGAGCACAAAGCATACTGTAAAATCTGTACTCTTACAGTGCAGTTACTCTGTGACTGAAAGAAAATGTAGACTTCACTTAGGTTTGTACACTCTGCCACATCCTCCATACACTGCTCTATGTGTTTAGCTGAATCCTATTCTCAAAAACTTGGTTAGGAGCAGAATTATTTTAAAGATACCATCTAGTTAGAAGTGCAATATTCCTGTACATAAACAATATACCAAATCATGAATACAAAATGGTACTGAAGAATTACATAATTAGACTGTAGAGATATGCATAAAGTACCCACCCTAGTGTTATGACCCCTCTTCAGGGATTATGATTTGATAGTGGTCTGACTCAAAGATTAATCTTAAGCTCTCTGTGGGAGATGGTGCATATCCCAAATATTCTATAAATTATATGGCAAAAGTGCAATTCCTGATACAAAATATAAAAAAATTTAGATTTTGAACAATTTTATTTTTCTTTCTTTTCTTTTGAGAAAGATACAAAAACCATTCAAAAGAATTTATGTTTAACAAGCAAAACAACCAACATTACAAAAGAAAACATGAATTATAGGATATCTGACAGGTTTCAGACTTGGGAAAGATAGTAGGAAAAGATGTGGCCATATGGGTAGCATTTACAATTTGGAATAATTATGAACAAGGAATGAATATTAAATATTTATATCTTTGCACAATGGACTAGAACATGACAAGAGGCTCCACAGTTCTTTTCCACTTTACCTACCATGTTTTGTTTTAAACTTTTAATTCATTTTCAAACGATCTGCTAAAATTGAGATAAAAGCTAGAACTGATATGGAACTTTTTCACGAATTTACATGCTAAAATACATTATTCAGGAGATATTAACATACAATTTATCAACTTTATTATTTGCATTAACTCCACAAAAAAACCAACAAACCATGGTCTATATTTATGCTGAAGCCAACTGTTTTTCATTTAGATAATCGTTCTGTTCTCCGTTTAAAAACTGTGCATTCATGAAATAAATGAAACATATACAACTTATTGGCTGCTATAATATATTTAAGATTAATTAAACTTCTCAATTCTGCATTTCTTGTCCATTGGACTGGGTTCTCTTGTATTTGTTGCAATTTAAAACTAATTTGGAAACATCATCTCAAGCTTAATTAGAAGGTTTTGTTTTGGTTTTGTCAACTTTACATCTATATAAATGCTATTTTATCAATTAAATATTTGTTTCTAATGGATTTACCCAAGGCTCACTTTTTAAAATGCTGTCCAAGTCCTTTAGAACACATATGAACTACTTTTGAAACATGGATACATTTACAAGGTAAAAATTACATACCTCATTGAAATCTAACAATCTTTTTCTCTTTAGAAAAAGTAAAAATCAGCTATAAATCTGATGTCCTTTCCCACCTTTTGCAAGATATTCAGAATAAAGTTGTTTTCTTTAATTATTCCATGGAGTCTTCCTGGATCAATTTACTATTACCTTAACAATCAGAATTGCACTAATATAATAAATAAGGAAATGATAGGCAGGCATGTCTTATGCCATGTGCTAAGGTAAAAAGCTCTGGGGAAAACATTTTTTTTTAATGTACAGCTTTTGGCAACTGTGGAAAAGATACAAAATAATTTTTTAAAATTTGAAACAAATTAAGAAAATCCAATGATTCTAACAAAAGGAAATAATCTACAGTATCAAAAGCCTATATCAACCAATGAAAGAAGACCCAGGGTATCAACATTCTCTGCTGGTTCAATAATATCCAACAAAATGGTAATAGTTTGGCTGTTTATCATAAAACCAGTTTCACTTTCATGAATGAATCTGAAAAAAAGTTTTGCTAGCAATGCTGTATATCTGTATTCATACGACTTATCGGGCTCCAGTTAGAAAGATCAGCTAAATCTGGTCCTGTTGAAGTTACAGAGATATTAAAAAAAAAGAATTTGTAAACTAAGAAGTCTGCCTTTCTGAAAACTAAATGCTTCAATAAAATATTTTCTCTCACATATCTTATCATGCTTGCAAGTGATACCAAAGGCCATGGAGTTTTATTGTTTGGGATACTGTTTAATACTTCTGTACACTCTTAAATCTATACTAAATAATCATAAACTTGTTTTTCCACCTCTGTCAATTTATTTTCATTAAGTTACAAGGAAGAAGTTTGGGAATTTTTGCCAGGTGGTCATACTTTTAAGTGCTTTTTTTTAACATAGGAATGAATATGGTTATACATGAATATCAGTATACAGTGCATTATCAGATACCACAGATACTAGTGTTGCATCTAACAACTATTTAAGCACCAGATTGTTCAAATTTCATTATTTGAGCAGAATCAGCAATAGCCAATTCCTGCATGCTGAAATCAGATTTTAATGGTGAATGAATGCAACATGACTAGAGTTATCTTCTCTTTGATGCCTTCCATTATTTATGGCTAAAAAATGGACATTTACTAAATGGAAGTATTATCTCTTACATCTGCTAAGATTTTGGATAAGCTTTTTCCTTAAAATCCAAATCTCTGAACATCAGTTATGATGGCTTACTTTCTGAACAGGCAATTCTTCACATTTTCAATGTTTAACAATAGTTTACATTTCCTTGCATTATGACGAAATAAATATGAAAAATTCTAATCAAACACAAAAGTCTTGACTAAAAATAATACAGATCAGATCATGCACAATTCTGTAACACTGGTGTGTATTTTTTGTAAACAGGAGACTTGTGCCAAAATGGTATGTAACCAAGAATTTACTTAGACACCCAAGTTGTCATTGTGTTGAACATCCAGACAAATTAAGCGTAACAAAATCACAAAAAATTAGAAATAAACATTTAATAACAATGTGAATAAAGTTGAAAACATAAAAGATAACTCTAGTCTCAATTCCAAACGAGTTGAAAATGGTACACTAGTATATATGGTAATTTGTGATCCAATGGGAGGCATTCTTGTCAGAAGGACACCACGATAAATATTGATACAGTGTTAACATACTCACCATTATACCTAATTGGGCCTACATTAACAAAGTAGTAGTAAAATATTTATATTAGCACTCGGATCAACATCTCAGTATCAAACAAAATTAGAGGGTAAATTACAGTTTTCACTATTACTACCATGCTTTAACTTTAAAATGATTCTGATTCAAATTTATGGACATTGAACAGAGAGAACTTTTTTGTTACCCATGTCAGTTTAATATTCATAACATTACAGAGGCAAAAATATTTTTAAAAAAAACATTAAAATTAATATAGAAATGTTCAAATAATATAAGAGATGCAAGCTTTCCTCTAATTTTCATTTTTTTGGATGATATATGCAATTACAATATCCACAAATATTTTCTATATTCTGGCAGCCAATAAATTATTCTAAACATTGTCTGGGTTGGTTTAATCTGCTAGAAGACACTTTCTGGAATTTCATCCTGAACTATTAATAGTTTTCCAAGGTCTACATATCTAGTCTGACATTTAAATTGATGGCAACTTCTTTATTAAATAAACAATAGTCCTATACCCGAAATCAAATTTATCAAATATGAGTGAGTAATAAAATCCAGCTTGTAACTTTTATAAAAATAATATTTTGGATATGGTATGTTACTTGACAGTATAGATAAGCTAATACATGACTTATCAATGTTGCATTCAAAAGGATTTAACAATGGAGTTTTTCTTCATTTGTCAAAGGTCTTTTTCATGATTTAGAAATTCAAATTCACCCCCCCCCCTCCAATGAATTTAAAGTTACTCTAATCTAAGGAAAATTACTTCAAAGTCTAAATAAGGCAGTCAATATGTTGTGACCACAATTAATCTGACTATATTCTTGATCATAAGTTGTCTGACATTAAAGTAGTCTTCTTGTTAAATAGCTGGAATGTCATCAAATTATCAGATCCTATTATGCCATTACTTTTTTTAATTAAAACAATAAATAAAATACAAGTAAAAATTATCAAGTTTTCTAAAGCTATCCTCTGAATCCTAATACAAAAGATTAATTATGGTGACCACAATTAAAAACTTACCAGTTTTTGACTAAGAGCTTTATTATTACTAATTTCTTTCTCAAGTTGCTTTTCCTTCTCCTCCAGTTTAGCTTTCATCTGTAAGAGTTTAGGAGTTAGTGATAAAAGCCAGATCATTAGTAGAAAACACTAGTCACAATGTTACATCCAGAAAAGGTTCAAGAGGTCAGGTTGAACCTCATGTTCCTTAAAAAATGTAATATTTTTGTCACTGAAAAAACAGAAATCTGGCTAATTTTAGCAAAGCAAACCACCTCTTGTCAAAACTGAACTAAGATAAAAAAATCCTGGGTCTGCCCCTGCAATGAAGCACTCAAAACTCTACTCAATTACTGCCCTAACAGGATGAAAGTCACTAAGAACAAAAGCATACAGTGTTTATACCACACTCACAACATTTAATAGGGGTT
The DNA here is from genome assembly GCA_003401595.1 of Venustaconcha ellipsiformis. Classification (NCBI taxonomy): domain Eukaryota; kingdom Metazoa; phylum Mollusca; class Bivalvia; order Unionida; family Unionidae; genus Venustaconcha; species Venustaconcha ellipsiformis. The sequence continues at coordinate 74,967 of QKMX01344376.1, read as the reverse complement.
AGATTGGATATTCCTTTAAAGATTATGGAATGAGGTAATAGACAGAAACATGTGTATTTTTTATTCCTCTTAACTTTTAACAATTTCTCTAATTACTCATTATATCCTTCAAGTTAGTGAGAGAAAAAAAACCATGTTCATTTTATTTCAACTTGACTCTTTTTCTAATATAAAGGTATATGTAAATCTTGGGATAAACCATGCTTGTTTAATTACCCTCTGATTATGAAATATACTGGGGCAAAGGAACTAGAATGTTGTTTTTGCACTACTTTAATTTTTTTCTGCACTAGTCCCCAGTCCAAGGACATAATTCCCTCCAATTAGTAACTGGAAACTATAATAAAAATCATGCACACCATCTAATACCTTAGTCTACTTCCTACTATCACAATATCATCCTTCTTTGAAGTGGATCAAGACAGAAAGACATCACAGTTGGAGTTAGAAGGGACTCTGGCAATAACAGTCAGTAGGACTTGCATAATTAGTTTCAACCCCTTCCAACAAAGTACATTTTAATAGCAGTAATATATTATCTGCTTTATTGGCATAGATGAATTTGTTGGCCCGGTGGGAGACTGAATGCCTAGAATAAGCTGTTAAGTGAACTTTTTATAGTTGTCAGTAGGATGTCTTACTACCAGCGGGAGACTGAATGCCTAGCATAAAGCTGTCAAGTGAACTTACTATTGTCAGTAGGATGTTCTACTTCAATGGGAGACTGAATGCCAAGCATAAGCTGTCTAGCGAACTTACTATTGTTGTCAGTAGGATGTTCTACTCCTAGTGGGAGACTGAATGCCTAGCATAAGTGCTTGTTCTTTTACAAAATACATTTCTAGAGTACAAAAAAGAAAATCTTCAGATCAACTGCAAGATCACCTCATAAATAGATGCATATAACTTGGTCATCCAACATCTTGATATCAGTCTATTTACCAAGCTTGTTTCTCAAGTCATGCAATATCACCTCATTACTTCGTATTGATCTCTCATAATAAAAACATTTGACTTCTTGATACTATAAGCAAAATTCAGATCTAGAATGATAAGCTAATCAAATAGAAAACAAGATTGCCTCATTAATATGCATAGATCTGTCTCATAATAAAGACATTTGACTTCTTGATAATATAAGCAAAATTCAGATCTAGAATGACAAGCTAATCAAATAGAAAACAAGATTGCCTCATTAATATGCATAGATCTGTCTCATAATAAAAACATTTGACTTCTTGATAATATAAGCCATGTTCAGATCAGAATTTTGAAATATCATCACCTCATTAACATGTGTGAATCTTGCTTATTAGAAAACTTGTCCAAGATCTTGATAATATAAGCCCACAGTCCAAGTTTGGTCAAAACTATCACAAATACGGCTTCTAGAGTGATGACAAGCACAGCCAAGCAGATGTTAAATTACCTCATTAACACAAGTGGATCTCACTCATTACCATACCTATCCAAGTTACATACAGAATCGATCATCAAACAGAAAAGATAATCATTCAATACTACAACAGTACCTTTTCAGATGCATCTGTTTCTGTATTCACTGACTTGGAATTTCCTGGATCGCAATACAATTTGAGCTCAACTTATTATCTCATATAATAAATTTACAACAAAAACCTAAAATATATCCATATTGTGAAAGATCTGAACAATTCCAGATGGCAATAACCAAGAAATACTCCCAAACATTAGGCTAGCCACTCAAGAACACACGCTGGCATTGCCTTCTATGTTGAGTCCACAATATATTTATATTTTTAATCAAAAGAGGATTGGATTAAGTTGTACTAAAAGGAAAATAAAGTAAAAACCCTTAAACAATGAGTTTATTCAATGATGGATGTACAAACAGATCTACACATATATAGAAAGGAAGTCACACAGGCATGCATACATGCATGTGTATATGTACATGCACACATACACAATGCGAGTCCTACATCAAGCTTCCCATCTTGCTTCACAAAGGGGAAGTACCACAAAGGTTCATTAGGACTGTTGGTCAAAAGTAAACATTAAACACTATGAGATTGTGAGCTACAACTAAAAACTGCAAACAAAGTTTGAGTGCAATGCAATGAGTTAAAAAAATAAACAACTAAAAGCACAAACTGAGGTAGATACTGTATGACATTCCACATAAGACAAGCTGTTTATGTAATGAAACTATTTTGTCCAAGGCACTTTACTGAAACTAATCACATCATGATGAAAAAGATATGCACATGTATGTCATGATCAGGATGTACCATATATACTCACTTATACAAACAACAAAGATCCTGATGTGACATTGCATAATGCAACTGCAGATAAGTCTAAATTGTTTGTTCTACTAATTACTCTTATAAAATTGCACTGATCCAGATCTGTTGATGCATTATGTGATGGCAGATCTGGGTCTATGCAGTTTGCAGCTGGGCTCATAAGCAAGTATAGATGGTGTGTCAAGTTTCTTCACACTACATCAAAACTATGACAGCAGTTTTGCATAAAGATTTGTCACATCAACAGCATTTTTAAACTTTTAAAACTTTTCATCTTAAACTTTACATACACCAATTAAAAGTCCTGAGATTCAAGGATATGTATGTCTGTTCATTGTGGTCAAACCTTGGTATAAAGTATAAAATAAGATATTGTTAAAGACAGATAGAAGATAAACTCTGTTTGCCTCTATCTCAACATAAAAGCTTCAATTCAAATGTAATGACCAATTTTGGAGAGGCAGAGATCTGTCAGTACTTCTCTAAAATAAAGTCTTGTCTTCATCGGAAGGTGCATACAGAATCGCTCATCAAACAGAAAGATAATCATTCAATAATACAATAGTACCTTTTCAGATACATCTGTCTCTGTATTCACTGACTGATTTGAAGTTTCCTGGATCACAATAAAATTTCAGTTCAACTTACTATCTCTTAATAAAATTTACCACAAAAACCTATTTAACATCTGGGATGTTAAGATTTGTTTCTGAGAAGCTGAAACATGCTGAAACTTATTTATAGCAAATTTGCATGTAAGAAATTTTCAAGCAAAGTGAAGTATTATCAAGACTAACAGAAATCTTCTAATATTTTGCCTGGTAGTAGCTTTTAATGATATTCAAAATGTACCCCCCACCTTACAATTCTGTATAATTGTAACAAAATTATGTTGTTGTTGTTGTTGTTGTTGTTCTGGGGCTTAATG
>QKMX01344376.1:40659-50937 GCA_003401595.1 Venustaconcha ellipsiformis | reverse complement strand
ACCAGCTATATAGAAGTAGCCTTTCTGTACTTTCAAGAGGGCCATTATGGTGGTTATTGAGTGGCAAGGCAACTGGAGTAAAGTGCCTTGCTTAGGGACTCATGATGGTAACAGACCTGAACTGGTTTAATGATAGGATTCAAAACAACAACCTTTTGGTTGCAAAACAAAAGTATGGCACACTAACCAAGGAGTCCAACATTTTTAAAGTCTTTCAGTGAAAACCTAATGTTGATATGACCATCCATTCAGAAACAGCAGCAAGTAGATTTGCATGATGGCTGCTGCAGCTACCATACTGCAAGTCCAGTTGGTACCAGTCTCATTTAGGACAAACAAAAAGACAAAGGGATGAATATGTGTGAAATGTTTTATTGCAATGCTCCAAGTAGTTTAGAAGTAGGAATATCATACCTGTACTAATGGAAAAAAGGAAGCTAGACCATGGGTAACAGACCATCCCATAAGCTCTTCTGATCTATGACAAGTTGAGCTAAAAATTCAACAAATAATAAGGTACACAACACATATGCCAATATATATATGTTTGTGCACATATGTATGTGTACCAATTTGCACACCATAATCTTGAACATTGAGCCATGACCTTCAACATGAACACAGCACCCTTCCCCAAAGTGGTCTGTACACACCTAGTGAGGATGTCTAAACTTTCATTCCATAATCTTTAATGGCTTCAAAGTTATAAACCAAAACCGAAAGTGTGAATATATGTAAGAGTTGCACTTTTTTAGTATTTCAGAAATAAATAACCGTGACACAGCAAATATTGATGGAGATGACATTTTGCTTCTAAAAATGGACTATTCTAGGAACTGGAAAAGGACAGTTAGCAGTTTGTGTGGTTGTTTACATCAACAGCTTCCATTTGGTTTGAAACACGAACAAGTTGACAATGTCAGAGGCCACCTGGTGTCAACCGGGTTAGAGATTATGTATAATTAATTTTTGTATTGTTTGTTAGGTTTTATTTTCTCTATCATTGTGTTGTACTTAATTGTATTTGGACTTGACCTTGTCCAAAATCAAGTTTTATTTTAGTAAACAAATAAAATATAGCTAATATTTCCTCTCTGAGTGGATTAAATATTAGGACCATTATCAATGGAAGTAAACACATTTATTAGGGTCTCGGTCATGGTTACTGGAATTCCCCCATAAAAATACCTAGCCTTCCTTATGTTTACCACATCCTTATTATAATTTTAGTAACAGCTTTTTTTTGCTGAGAACCCATTATGATCTTGAATGGAAAATTCCATTAAGTCATAACATTTCAGAAAATGCTAATTTGACCTCGGTCAAGTAGAGGGCTTTATAATTTTGTTATCTAGAAATTACTTACACTTGTTTTAGGCAGAATCATTTGTATTGTTTATACAAGTTATTATTCTCTGAAATTACAATGTGCATAATAATATTCTTGGACAGAGACATTAACTGGGAATTATTGTGAATTTATGCAAGGACATTTTCAGTTATATTATTGATTAATCTGAAGACTGTTAGTACATCATCACACTTCAGGCTATTGGTGCACTTGTACATTCAAGACTACAGGCACTTCAGTTCTAGAAGTTATTTCGAATAACCCTGGAATCTAATTAAAACTTATCAGGACTGGTTATAGAACTTTTAGCACTATATTCACATTACTACAAGTTTTGTTCAAATTTTCACTTTGTATTCTAGGAAATTATTTGTTGAATTTTACAGAATTTGTTGGTCTTCACTCATTTTATTACTTAGTTATGACCATGGAGTTGTAACATTATAAACTGTTGAAAAGACTAAGTTTTGTGTCTTTCTTTAATCCTTTATGCTTTCATTTTTTAAAATCAGCAGAACAGGTACAAACTTCTTCTGGGAAGAGGAGGGAAATACTATAACAGATGCAATTCAAAATCTGTCTCATAAGTTCTAAAGGTAAAACAAACTTACTGTATCTGATAAAACACTACGGTATTGTTTAATTTGGGATTCTAGTTTGCTGTTGTTCTCCTCCAGCTCAGTAATCTGTGTCTGCAAACTCTCGGTTCTATTCTGTGCTTCCTGCTCCTGGAGTCGAATCTCAAGTTCACTGTTCCTCTCTTCCAGGGCTTTCACCTTACTCTCAAATTCAGCTCTCTACAATAGCAAAGATTTTATCTTTCTCAGAATAAAAGACCCCAGAATTTTCAAATGTTGATTATCCTTTTAGGCATACAAAAACTGATTGAGAAATAAATATCTAACTTTAATGTAAGCTCTCATGCTGTAGTATCAAATGTTGTACCAATATTTTCAAGACAAGTAGCAATTATGACAGCTAGTAGAACTAGTTTTAGTTTGCCTGTATGTACAACTTCAGACAGGGCTGTTCAAATTGTGAAAACTAAAAGTACTGCATTGTTCTGGTAGGCATCAGGATGGCAAGTTTTCTGAGGACTGATGCCAAATGTAACAGGAAATTACCTTAACATACACAAAAAATTTGAAAGGGATGCTATTCTCTAAATATTTGCAGGAATTAAAGCAAAGAAGATGCAATTATAATAAGTGATCTGATGCATCTGTTAATTTTCAATGCAACTGTTTTAGAAATTAGCACAAATCATAACTGTATGTCCTAGAATATACCCTGCAGCTACAAACCTACACCCTTGAAAACTTCGATTAAGGGCAATTATTTTTCATTACTTACTCAATTCAAAATGGCACTGAAAAGGTAAAAGTTACAATAAAGTAATGATTTCGAGCAAATCAATAACTATATATTCATATACTTTTAAAATGACCAAAGAAACTTACATCATCGACTTTACTTAATGTGGATAAGTAATCTGTTGCTTGTTTCTCAAACTCTGATACCCAATCTCTGTGAACCTGCAAAAGAAAGTTTTAAAAAAAACATGTATATTCTGCAAAAAGGGTTTAAACATCTGTACTATGATGCAACTCAACTGCACTGTATCATAACCCAACTGTATCAGACTTGCAGGCACTTCAACAAAGTTTAAAACACAGAATCTTATTTTATTTAATAATAGTATATAATATTGGTGGCAACAGCATTTCTATCTTTCTATTTGATATGCAAATACATGCAAGAAAAAATAGTTTCTTGGAGTAAAATTAATTTTAATTATGTAATACTTACCTGCTAATATTGCACTGCTTTCCTATTCTGGGACTATTAGACCCAAGTCCAAGCTAACTATTCTATCCTTGAATTGCTATTGGAGGGCCAGAATAGAAAAAAAAAAACCCCAACACCATCACATTTCGACTCCTTAGGCACAGCCGACATATGCAACACCATCCTATTTTGACCATAGTTCAATAGAGACTAAGGCAGGATGAAATGAGGGAATCTCTGCAATAGTGGTAGATAAGTATTTCATAATTACAATTAGTTTTTACCCTCACATTTTAATAGCAGTAACACATTATGTGCTACTTCGGGACTGCTAAATTTACCAGTTTAGGAGAAAAGCTGATGGCGTAATCAAATCTAGTATAGAAAATAGTTGCACTTACTCTTATGGTAGATGGTTCAGGCAAATGCCTTTGTTCTTAAGCACTAAAGATTGAAGACAAAAAGAAAAGGTGTTGCAAGAACATTGTACTAAGGGTATCCCAAATAGGTCCAAAATGTAGCAATATCAATAATTTCATGGGCTTTAATTTTCATTAATGAATGATCTATCTAAGTGTGGATCTGATAAATCCTCTTAATAGTGAGGACAGTGCAACTGAAACTGGTACACACCAAAACACCATAGGAATGTTTTAAAACTAAAAAGAGATGCTTTAGACCTTTCCTTTTTTCTTTTTGAAGCCAAACAAATACTTAAAAGCCCAAACTGGGCAAAGCAACCCACCATCATCCCAAGTACAGATACAATGGAGATGGGATCTCTGGAGGAAGGGGGTCTACAGAAGGTAGCTGATTCTTAGCCAGAAACCCAAGCTAGCAAAGAAGAGAAACCAAATCAACATTACCATTGAACTGTAAACCTCCCTTTTCCACTGCAAAACATCAATCTTGTTCCTTCAGGCTGTTGCTAATGAGAGCACAAAAATAGTCTCAAGAGTGCTGCACAAATCACTGAAGATTTTCCAGTTTACATCATATACCTAGAGTGTACATTTTCTCCTAGCCTGGAAAAGGCAGTTTGCAACCTTGCTCAAAAACTGGTTCTGGCAGATTGATTATTTGAGGTCAGGACAAAATAAAGATGGATAATTCCATGGGCTAGTGTGGTGACCCTTTTGCTGTGAAGCAAGGTCCCTCTTCTGTGGTAATCTCATGGATTCATCTAACAACATGTTGAGTGGGTCATTGCACCATGACCATTGGAGTCGAAGGATGACTACCTGTATAAGCCATGCAGTGAAGATCCCGATTTAGTGGAGTGTATGCAGAATTGTTTTAAATGTGGCAAGGAGTAACCATGCACATGATCCACTTTTGATCCCTCTGATCTGGTACTTCTTATTCAGTCTCAAAGAAAACAAGTCCAGCTATGATTCCCCACTCCATCTCACCTCCCGGTTGGAAAAGTGACTCTGCTAATGACTACACTGAAAGCTACACAGCCTGTGCTTGGTATGATATTCCACTAATCTGCAATACTGTGGACTAGGAAATTTATCTCTGAGGCCACTCACTGAAGATGATTTTAGATGTTCCCGTACGGAGAAGGAACACGGGTATCTCTCTAATGCCTGAGGTATGCTTCTACTGATCTGATGTATGTGGCAACCATTACCATAATGTGATGATCAATCAGGAGTTTGAAACATCCCTGTAAGACTTGGAACACTGCCTGCATTTCCAAGTTGTTTATACTTATGAAGATATGCTTTTTCCAGAAAAAACTCCCTGATGAATTACACATTTTGATTCCTGCTGATAAACCCATCCCAAATCTGATGCATTGGTGTGCAAAAAGGAGCTGGGTTTTATTTGTGTAAACTTGAATGCCAGTAAGAAACCTGCCCCAAATTCTGCCACCAATATAATGTCAGAGTCTGATCATTTTAAATCCTCTCAATTGCACCCTTCTGCAGACAGGTGAGTACCTTTTCCTTTAATTAAGTCATCTGGGACTGGTGAAAGACGGTTCTATGATGAGAGGATGCTCCAAAAAACCACAGCGATATGAAACCATTACATTAACTGTGATGCCTAAGAGGGTAGGCTCAGGCACCAGAGCCAATATGGGCAATTATGTGCCTGCAGAGTCAGAGGTGTGGGCTGGGGTGGGGGTGTTTTTGAGAGGTCAAGCTGGAGAAGGAAGTCAGAAACCAGCAGCTGAAACAAAAGAGAAGACAGATCGCTCCTTTCACCAACTCGTATCCAAGAAATCTTTGTTACCAGTTATTGGATCATCAAAAAGCGCAGGAGCAAAAGATATGGACTTGAAAATGCCCAGACAGCCTCTCCCATCTAAAGAGTATTTGCTTGTCTTCAGCACCAGAAGGCGTACAACACAATGTTTGGAGAAGCAAGCAGTAAAGTTGTGTTCACCATCTTGTCAAATGTCCAAACTTCTTCCTCCTCACCTGGCTCAATAGGTCAGAAGGAACAGAATATGCCAATGGAGAAGGGAGAGACAGTTGCAACCAGTTCCTTTGAGTTCATGACAACACCATAATAAGCATCTGCATTGGGAAACCTTGGCCCTAGGGCTATCTCCAAACCAAGGATGTCACAAAACAGGAGTAATAATCATTCCCAACAAGGGTAAATATCCAGGACTTCCCTGGGGAATGCAGGAAGTCAACCAGTAGAGACAAGAGGAGTCCAGTACACCCAGTGAATGCTAAGCTAGTGGGGTGCAGGTCCCACAGAGTCTTTCTGTATGCCCACCCTGTTATACAAGATGCTCAGAGAAATTAAAATTCAACACAAAACAACAGAACCCATAAAGGGTAGACATTATTTATCCCAGCAATCAAGTAAAGAAGGGGGATACAATTTACTTAAGCATTGAGGATAAAAACAAAAGGGAGTTGAAATGCAAAAAAAAACCCATTAAAGAATGAAAATTAAGACAAATGATATAGCACACATGAAACGTGTTGACCAAGAAAAAAAAGGAGTATGGTATTTTGTTCATTTGACGCAACTAAGCTGTCGGACTGGAATCATGTTCTTTTCAATTCTGTCATTCAATACCAAGTCAGGAATAATTAGTATAGACAAAGAACTATGAATCTCAAAAAAAGAAAGCAATGATATAGAAGCAGGTAAAGAATAAATGCTATTCAAATTATGTTATAATATATTTTTGGAATGGTCTTTGCTTTGTAAGTCTATTATCTGAATTTAATAGTTTTTGTTTCCTTTTCAATGCCTAGCCAAAGAAAGCAATTTTCACTAGCATTGATACGACATCAATATACATCTTATCAAGTTCTGCAGTAACCTTTTGTTTTGATTGACTAAACACGGTATTGTGAAAAAACATTACTGCTTTATTATTTAAAGCAAGAAACCATTACTTTATGAAAAACAGTAATATCACTAAATCAAACTTAGTAATTGTTCGAGTCTCATGCCTCTTTAGCATTGAGCTAAATGGAAAATTAAAAGTAATAAATCATTAAAAGCTACTACTGCCTTAAACTTGATATGATAAATCAACCTTGAAATAAAATTGGAGATGCACAGAGACAGACAGATAGACACAGAGACAGACGATAGGTAGTGGGATTGAAATACTTACTAATAAAGAATCTTTAACAGTGATGTCTGGGAACAATTTCTGCATCATAGTTCTGTCATATTTCTCAGTTTCTAACAGTATGGAGGACAGTTCATCCTGAAATTAATAAATATTTAATGAGATCATCTAATGCCTTTAAGTAAAAGGATAACAAATTTCATGTGAAAAGTATTTTCAAAGTAATTGTGCTTACTAAAAGTCTCATCTAAAAGAGTTTATAAAAGCTAAAAAAATGTAAACATTACTTACAAAGACTGAAAATCTAATCAGGACCTCCACATGAGCATATAAACATTGCTTTGTAAATTTCAATTTCCTAAACCAAACAATTTGCATTGTCTTTTCTGTGAAGGTTTTCAAAGAAAAAGTATGTCTAAAAGGGTGCTCCTACCAATCTCACTCACTAAAAAACACAAAAGCATAAATATCCTGAAAAATCTGTCAGATAACCTCAATATGCACCTAAACTTGCCTACCTTGATATGCATATAAACTAGCCTACCAAATCTCAGCAGTTTCTCTACAATCATGCTGAAATGGATTTGGGAAGGACATACAGATGCAAGAATGAACAGCAGCTAAAAGAATGTGCCCCTTTCTGCTATTACAGTGGAGGCATAAAAACAAGTATAAAAATGCATATAATATTTTCTTAGTTTCAGCAACAATAAATAAATTAAATGTATTACTGACACCTAACATCATTTAGCTAAACTGTTTTCCATTTCACTAAACAGGTTTTCCCCAAACTTATGTTCATTCTACCTATGTTCCTATATCCCTGTAAAATTTCATAAGTTAAAGGCATAATTAATATGCAGTCTTTTTAAAGGCTCAAAGATTCATGATGTTACAGTACCATTTACCAAGTATATAGAAACTGGAGAGAAATATAGTCTCTGGATCAAGATGGCTAACAAGCCCAGCCAATCAGGTATCTTATTACAATAATACAAGTTTGATTACCACTATAGATCAAAATCTGATTGAATTAAGACTCCAAACAACATTAATCGATCTAAAGAGACATTACCCCAATAATATGCATAAATCTTATTAATAATCAAAAACTCTGTCACCAGCTCATCAGAAACATAGACGCTAGAATGATGACAATCTTAGTCAATCAGATTCATTAATACATGCGAATTTCGTTCATAACATACTCAATAGAAAGATACAGATGACATAGGCCTGTCTACCAATTTGATTTGATCAATCAGTCTCGCAAGTGTTATAAAAGCTGTGAATCAGATGCAAGACCACTTGACAGAATCTCAGATCCAGCATCCTGATGATATTAACCATTTAACAAGTCTGATTAAAACTGGGTCAGAACTAGTCTCATATGGTTAGAAACATGGTCATGCATGGTCGCTTCATTAATGAGAAGACCTTGTTAAGAATAAAATTCCTTATATGTCTCGATTTTTTTAAAGCCTATTTGCTAAATCTAATAAAATGTATTATCAGAAATAGTCACAAAAGTGTTGACAATCACAGCCTATCAGATGCAGGAATACCTTATTCATACACACGAATACAGAGCATTATGGAATTCATGCAAGCCAATCTTCTAAGTATTATTCATATAACATGAAAGAATATGGCTTCCAGAGTGATAACATACTCTGCCAATCACATACAAGATTACCCGATTAATATGCATGGTGATTAATATGCATGGACCTCCCTCTCTATCATTCCCCCTCAAGACTTTGAAGATAAGAGTCATATTTCAAGTCTACACCAAATCAGATCAGATTTCCATCACAGTAACATGATCAGCCATTCAGATGTAGTCACCTTTTTCCTTTTATTTGATCATAAACAAACACCCATATCCATCAAATGCAAGTGATATGAATTGTAAATGTATAAAGTCTTTCCTTCCCTTTATTCCATACAATTTCTCATTGAAAAATTTATAAAATATCTTGGGAAATAATATTCAAAAAACTGCCTTGTATGAGCATTTTTGACAGCAATGATTCTATAATAATACTACACAGAAACAGACAAACCATGTCATGAAACTAATCCGACTAATTATTTCTGTTTGTGTTAAGAATATGACCAATGTCTCGTTACATAGCTTTGGTGCTTTTCAAGGCCACAAAGCCAAAAAGAATTAAAAACAGAAAGTGCTTATTTAAAACAACATCAATTCTATGTAACAGAAAAGTAGCATGCCACTGATTCGAAAACAAGAAATGTGACCAAAAGGCTTTACATATTCTGTTAGCATTTGTCTAATAAGAAAAATGTATTTTAAAACAATTATCTGGGCTCTGAAAAAATGTGAACTCAATAATGCAAGTCAAATTGAGCAGCATTCTGTTAAATTACTGACAATCACAAAGTTAAGACTAGGTAAAAAGAACAGAATTTTTAAAAAAATTGTTGTCACTCTCTAAGAAAGAAACAAATGGCACAACAAAAGTCACATAAAAGCCCTCCAAAAAGTTCAGCCCTCTTAAGTTTATACCACACATGCCAGTATGCTACACTTGTTTCCACGGTAAGATAAAATGTACTGAATGTGGAAAATTTTAAGTATCAAAGAGCACTTCTACACAACATGCTTGATGGATATACAATGTTTAACTGAAATACCATCAACAGTATCAGTCATGCTCTAGGAATGCAATCCCCTAGGTAACTTGACTAACACATATGTACCATGTTTACTGAATGGATTGCAAGTTAAGCTATGGGAATGAAAATGTTTAAAGACAGCTGTATCCTACAGTATTAACATATGGAGAACAAGGGTAATAAGCTGGGAAAGAAATTTGTGGAAAAATTAGTACACATACATGCATATAATGTAGGTAACTGACAATATCCCATGACAACAGTTAAAATATGTGGCACCTAAAAAAGCCATTATTATTTACTGCATTACCTTGGTTGATTTAAGTGCACTTTGAACTTTTTCTGACAAAGATTTTTCAGATTTTTCTAAGGCATCCATTGCCTTCCAATTCTTTTCTCTAAGATCCTAGAACAAAAAAAAGAAATCCACTTTAAAAATATCAGTATTGAAGTAAATGTTTTTTTTCTGCCAATATCTTTGCTTGGAATATAGAAAGCAAAACAAAACTTTTGCTTACAGAATTCATAATGAATGATACTTATTCAACTCTGGCTGCCATTTATGGAACTTGTTGAACCTTATTTTACATCAACTTTATGTTCCTTGCTTTTGAAAATGTAGTGGGGTGGGGGTAAAGCATCAGGTTATTATTGTGTTGATGTATCTTTTCCTGGCACCAGTCCCTAGACATTATTCACTTCTCCCATTAGTAATTGGAGATGAAGATCAATTAAAAAAACATAAATCCAGTCCAATTCTTCAGTTCACTTACTACAATCAGAAAATCATCCTTCTCCGACTTCAACTGAGACTGTAATACATCAGAGTGAGAAGGGTGATTGGAACAGGGCACTAACAGCAGGTAAGTACTACATAATCAAAATTACTTTTGCCATAGTGGCAATACATTATTAATTATTGCGCTGATGTTGTTGTTGTTGT
>QKMX01344376.1:20669-30957 GCA_003401595.1 Venustaconcha ellipsiformis | reverse complement strand
ATTGCTCATTACCAAACTCATCAGAGAAATTTTGATGATTTAAAACCAAATGTATAGGGATTAAAATTGGGTCCTTAATATGGTTTCCAAGGTAACAACAGGCTGAGCCATTCTGATGCATGATCAATTCATTAATGTGTGTGCATCTCACTTATTAATAAACTTCTACATGATCTTGATGATATAAACATTTATTCCAAGTGGGATCAATATCAGATCAGAAATTCAGCATCCAGAGCGGAAACAATTTCAATCAATCACATGAAAGATCAACTTACTAAAAAATATGCAGGGATTTCACTCATCACTGAATCCATCTGAGATCTTGATAAAAGCATGCATTCCAAATCTGAATAAAATCATACCAGAAATGTGACCTCAACAGTGTGTCAAGTCTATCAGTTACAAGATTACCTCATTAATATTTGTGTATCTTTTCTTTATTCAACCAATTGAAGATCCTGACAACACTTACAATTTCAGAACACATCTATAATCTAAATTAAATTTTAAATATGACTTCCTGAAGTTGAATCGTCCTCTTATCAGTATTTCATAATGATGTATGAATATATTCCAAGTCTGATCAAAATTAGATCTGAAATACAGCTACCAGACTGGTAATAAAGATTAGCCAATCAGTTCAATAATATGTACAGATTTCACTCAGTGTCAAACTTGTCAGAGATTTTGATGATATAAACCAATATTTCAAGTCAGATTGAAATCTGACAAGAATCTGGACTTCAGAGTAGCAACAATCATGAGCTGAGAGATGGCTGACCCAAGAAAGACAACACACAACAGACATAGGGCCATACCTTATTAAGACCAGGTGAGGTCCAGATATAAATACTTTTTAAATAACAATACTCAAAGAAGAAAATGAAAAGTTTTCTTCTAACATTGTTTATTTTAATGTATTTATTTCTTTTTTTCTAATCTGACGTAATGCAAAATCCAAGTCACAGATATTACCTTCAACTTGGTTTCCAGCTCTGCATTTTGTCTCTCAGATTCTGAAAGTTTCTTTTCCAAATTCTTAAGGTTGTTTTCAAGGTTGCTCTTCAAATTTTCTGCCTCCTGCACAATAAACAATGTACATAACTTACATTCAACTCCTATTATACAATAAACTTTACTCTGAACAATAATAATAATATAAGCATGAAGAAATTAATGAAAATCACACTAACATTAAATCTGATTATCAACAGTTGAGTCTATCTTTCTTTATGGGGTCTAGACTTTTGTTGACAATATATGCAACCAAATCAAACGTTCATCATGTGAGAAAATAAACATAAATAAAAATAAAATTAAATGTTGCAAAATCATATTAAAAAAAGACACAAAATTAGATAATCTGCATGCTTTAATATATAAATAGATAGATTTGCTGATAATTCAATTAACTGCACCAACCATTTTCATATGTAATAAATCTATATACTTTTTGTTACCAGTCAACTAATGTGTGAAAGAAAACATCCTGTTTATAGAAGGTAAAAATTTGTTTTAAATTTCTAGCAGATATGTCCATGAAACACTAATGCCCATTGCCTAAGAAACTGCCCTAAACACAAAAAATATAACCGTATATTGATATGGACAGACAAGGGTAAAACAATCCAACCACATATTTGCTTCGATATAAATATGGCAGTAGGGAAAATTAGATTAGCAGAGCGCTCTTTTCAGTGGATGTTCTATGAGGTTGGACTGTATCTACATTGTGCACATTTGAAAAATTTATTTTCTGGACTGGCTCTTTTTGTTTAAATTAAAAGATGAAAATATACCTGTCTCACAGTCTGCACATCCGAGTTTTGCTTCTCATTATCAGCCAACTTTTTCTCCAAATTCTTCAAATTGCCTTCTAGTTCCTGCTTTAATCTCTCAGTCTCCTGTTCATAAAAAAGGATATTTTAAAAATTTTTACACAAAAACTGACCAACTGAAACATTTAAATTCCTTTTGAAGTTTACAAGTAAAATAAATCCTTAAACAAGAACCAAACGTTTGTTTACAACCACCTACAATGTGATATCTGTGTCATAAACTGAAAGACAATTCACCAGAAATGTGCTGATGCATAGATATAGAGACAACAAATCTGACAACTTCAAACACGCATTGTATATACTTGCTTATAAGTCAAACTGAAAACAATAAAGATCAAAATCTGCATAACGTAATGCAGACCAGGATCTACTAATTACTCCTAAACAAACTGCACAGATCTGAATCTGTACAGTTGGACTCCTAAGTGAGTTATACAGTAAGTCTCCACAATTGACACAAAAAGGATAAAGTGTAAAAACTGTCTCAAAGCTTTGGACAAATTAAACAAGTATTTTTAGAGCAAATTAATGATTTAATAAGTTAATCTGAACAAGAAAAAAAGTCTAATATAGCTATTCAGAAGTTCATCTTACTGTGCTTTGTTTTCATTGTCATGAGTTATGTTAAAAAGCTTAAAATGTAAAACCTTTTTAAAATGCCAAGACTGAATAGACAGAAATAAGCATTCTGTTGATCTATGCATATAGCATATGAACAGCAACATAATCCAATATAAGACTTGAAACAAATGTAACAAACAAGTTCTTTCCAGACTCAACACAAATGTGATTTTTTTATTACCCACATCTTTAGGCATTCTGAATAGGTTTATATAGTGTTTATGGGGATCTAAAGCAACTAGGGATTTAAAAAGTCTGATTTGGTTTATCCAAGAAAAATGACATGTGGATCACAGTGAAAATAATAAACAGTTGCAATCTGAGTGTGCAACACAGAAATAATGACTGAGCATTTGTTATCATATGGAAGATCAGTAACGGCAAGTTAAAAAGGTATCTAACAAAAGTGAAAACTATGCCTGTATGTCCTGTCTATGATTAAGCATTGCTGTAAATGTAATGAAAACAAGGCCTACTACTGCACACTGAGCACATGATTAAAACAATACTGTAAATTGTGACCCCGATGCCAAGGTTGGAGTATATGTTGCAGTATGAAGTTTCTTAGTCCCATAATGACTTATCCAATGTATGAACAAAATCCATCACAGGGTCCAAAAATATAAACAAATCAAAATATAAACAAATGAAAATACTTTAACCAAAACTTCAGAAAAATTTCTTAAGAGTTGGACTCTCACCCCAAGAACAAACAGTAGATGACCTGTCTTACTTTAATAATGGTTCATCACATGTATGGTGGAAAAAAAAACACCCACGGAATTGGGAAATAGTCAATGAACCTTAAAACAAATTTTCTACAAATAAACCTGAGCACAGGGTCATAAGGTCATGTGAGTATGTTGTGGAATAAACTGCCTTAGTTTTATAATGATTCAGGCCAAATATGCTATGAATTAACCAAGGGTTTTAGGATACCAAAACACAAGAAAAGTCTTTAACCGAATCCCTAATACAAATTTACCTAAATTTTGATCTTTAACCCAGTGTCAAAGGGACAAACAAGCATGTTAGAGATTGAATTGTCTTACCTTCATAACAAGTTCTTCCAAGTGTGAAAATAATCAATTTAGGGATTTAGCAAATAAAAACAGATGAAAAATAACCAAAACTGTAACACAATTGTCTGGGCTACAGCAACAGTGATCCCAAGTTCATTGGGGTGATGAGCATGCCACAGAGTGAACTCCCTTAGCTTCATTAATAATATAAGCAAAGTATGATGAGAATATATCAATAATAGAAGTAGATGCAAACGAAACACATTCAACAAAACTTTAAATGTTGATACCAACAATGCTGGTAGAAAAATGATAGCTATATCTTGCTTTTACAAACGTGGGCTTATAGTTATCAGAGCCTACATTCATAACATTACCAAACTAAAAATTGGGGGAAAAACATGAACATCTAGATGTACCTGCAACCTGTTCTCCATCTCTTTAAATGTGCTGTCACTGTCCGAAATGGACTTTTCAAGGGTATGCAGCTGAGTTTTCAGGGAACCAACATCATTATGAGCAGTGTCCAGGGCTTTTTTGGCAGCATGGAGTTCCTTCTCTAGTGAGGTTTTATGGGCTTCAGTCTTCCTCAGCTCAGAGGTTACCTCCTCCACTCGCTTGTCCAGCACACTTTCTGTGGATTTCTTTTACATAAAAATGAAAAAGTCAGGTATCAAAAACTAAGACACAACATATTAATAAAGATGGTTATGTCAGTCAAATGCTTAGAATTGACAGCATTTTCATGGAATATTGAGTTTTACCAAAATTTGCCACCAAAAGTATGTGAATGTCTTGCTACCTAGGCAGGTGCACTAATTTCTGAAGAAGCTGACAAGTATTGCCTTGATAAATACAATAATGCTTAGTAATTTAGTTTGCCAGGAAAGGACTTTTCCATTACAGATCAAGCTCCTTCTGTTTATGTTTGATCATTACAGTGTTTACTAGCATTTTCTCATGACTTTCTTTCCAGAGTAAAAAAGAAGTTTAATTTAGGATGTGGATAGACATGGCTGGATATGTATAAGGACATCAAAGTGATTGCTATGTCAAACTTACACTAAGGCAGGCCAGACAAAATGCATCATCCCCAAACAAATTTATGAAAGCAAGCAAAGTAAATAATCAGTCTATGCAGCAACAACTAGCAACCTAGACTTCTCATTATCTAGATATCGTATGACTACAGAAACAATCAGTCTATACTCAATGTTTCAAACCTACTTGTGAAGATTCCAATTTCTTCAGCTGTTCTTCATGTTGTCTGATTTTCTGTTCCAATGTCTTCCGGGCATTTTCACTGGCATTTAGTTTAATCACAGTGCTAGATAGTTCCTTTTCCACAATCGAGCATTTCTCTTTTAAGCTATTGTACTCCTGGGTTGATGTCACATCTGATCTAGAAACATTGAGCAAGATATGCCATCTGACTTTCACACAAAAAAAAACACAAAAAAATACAAAACTTAGAAACTAGGCTTCTAAGCATTAATGGCCTTAGCAATGTTAATATCAAATTTTAGACAACTCTGCCTTCCAGGGCAAAAGATCATAGGCCAGGGTCAAAACTGAAGGACATGCACAACTTTTGTTCTAGAGTAATTTTCTTAACCAAACTGTTTATAGTTTGCACTTTGTGTAATAAAGAAACTAAAATTTTGAGGCATGTGCATCAAGAGTGAGAAGTGGTGTTGGTGGGTTAAGTGGTTGAAGAGTCATGTAACAATCATACCTGAAATGTTAATGGAAAGCTTTTTTTAATTAAGTTCTTTATTTAAGGCTTTAAATAAAACAAGATTCTTTATTTACAAAAAGAGTGATTTATTTCAAGATTCAACAACAATAAACTTAGAATTCAAGCAGTATTAAGGTTCTCATCAGAGCACATTTATGGGTAGTCTTTTAATGACTACAGTTTGTTAAAGTAACATTGGCACGTATTATGAAACAAAAATTTTTTTTATGGAATCAGAAAACATTTGTAGTAGAAAATAAACTTGGTTCTTACTTTTATTTCTTATCTTAAACCATGGTGATTTATATCTCTTTGCAACTATACAGTGATCAACGTAGTCTTTTCATGGTAATCAATTCCAGTTATAGCTTTGTTGTACTAAACACAAAAACATTAATTTGTCTAGGTAAATTCACAATTAATTTACTTTTTTCAATCCTTGGTTCTTTCTTGCATTTCTCATCTTAAGCTGGATTATTTGATCCTTCTTAGTTACAATACAGAGACCAATGCTTAATTACTTTTAAAGGTTAACTAGTGTCAGCTGCCAGATTATCAATAGTGCTTTTAAAGGTATCAGTGCCAGCAAAAGTTCAGACATGCCAAACATATTTACAATGTATTGTCTTGGCAAATTCTATCTTGTATATAAAAGTCCAAACAAGTACAAATATTGGCCCTGAACATTCAGTTCCACCTTAAAATCACAGGTATGATGACTAATAAGAACATAACGGCATTTTAAACACATACAAAAGGAATGTACACAGGCAAGTCCATGAGAAAATTTTCATATCAAATTGCATCAGAATAGGCTGATTGGTTTTTGAGTAAAGCTGGCTATAAATTATATGTGAAGATATTGGCTATAAAAGAATGGCACCATCTGTACAAATCTACTATGTGTCTAAACTAGGACACTTTTTCATCAAAATTTGGTCAAATTCTGTTTTGCAATTATTTTATCAGTTTTTAAAGCTTTATAAATTTTTAGTAAAAGCAACATATTTAACGGACAGTTGGCTTCCTTTGTAATAAGTACTTCATTCCAAAATTGATCAAATTTTACTGAGTGGTTTTTGAGAACATGTCCTTAAAGAAAAATTCCATTGTTAGAAATGGCTGTCATATTGTTGCTCTTTATACCTGCATGCTTTGTATTTTAATTTGGTCAAATTCTGCTGAAAAGTTTCTGTGGTGGCAAAAATTTAATGACTGACTGGGATCATCTGCAGAAACCAAATTATCTTTACACAAGGATTGCCTTCTGTGGGTTTGGTAAAATTTAGTTTATCAGTTTTCTGAAGCCAATAAAATGTTTTTCTATTTTTAGAAACAGTGCATTGGCCGAGTAAGGATCAACATAATTTGTTAGAATTTGAAAGCAAAACTTTAATACAATTCTATTCAGCCTTTACTGAGAAGTCATTTAAGGGGTATACTTTTTTGTTTTTGTTTTTTAAATTGCAGTGGTATTTAATATGTATCAGCATCTTCTGTATAAATCTGAAATGTGTTTATATCACAACGGCCTGTGGCAAGTTTGGTTAAAAATGGTTTCTACAAAGGTTAAAAAACCAATTTCTGAGTAAAGCTGGACAGACAATAGACAATATACAACAGGCGATGGGTGACACCTTAGGCTCACTTGGCATTACAACCAGGTCAGCTAATAACAATCCTATCTATTCAGCATGGGAAGTAGTCCCTCAGCTGGTAGTCAGGAACTGTTATGATAAAAAAAACATGCTGATTGGCAACTTAAAAAAAGTTTTCAAGGTGTCCCATATCTTATACATGAAAAATACCCCAACAATTTCATGTCCCAACATTTACAAATTGGAAAAAAAAAATCTAGAGAATAATTTGGGGTCCGCCAACATTTATAAGGTTCCATGAATTATTATGGTAACTGCAGAAAACAATACTGTATAACAGGCATTAAGGTTTGAAAGAATTCAATGAACAATATATGTTTAAATATACTTACCGTGTTTTGGCCAAAGAATCTCTAAGCGTCTTGTTTTCCTGTTTAAATACAAGGAGAGAGTATTATTTTACCTTAATATAAAACATACAAGAGTGCTATGTTATTGTCGATCTAAAAGTCCAGAATCTGCAAATGCATAAATACATTCACCTTCAAGATATTATGTCCATTGTTCTTTGCTCTACATTAAAATGCACTAAATTTAAATCAGATAACTGTTGGAAATGATCGATAAGCAGACGCCATGTAGATTCCAAGTTATGCAAGACAAGTTACTCTGATATTGTGGCAACACATTAATTTTTACGAAGCTTATACTTTTCCTGATGTTAAGAACTTGATGTCAACTGGAAAAAATGGATGCTGCTCCCATGGCACTCAATCTGCCACCTGGGCCATTTAAGAGAAACCTATTAGAGAGAATTAAAGCAATACATCTGTAACTATGTGTGATGGGGAGAGTCGTACCAGGATTGTCACTGAGAAATGAACCACCAACATGAGCATGAAAGCAAATATCAACCACAGAATATTCAAACAACACCCAGTGTTCCAATGAAAAATAAATCATGTAAGCAAAACCTGCTAGAGAATTATGTAATGCTAGTCATACAAGACAAGTCATTGTCCCTGAATACAGTCAAACCTGTCAAAAGAGACAAGTTGCCCAATGTCAATGAAAAGAAGGATGATATTCCAACTGGCAGAAGCGTACAATGGCATTAGACAGGGGTAATTTTATTGCTACTTCTAGAGATCAAATTACTTACCAGAGGAGGGTATCTCCCTGGCCTGAGGACTAGTACCAGAAAAGATGCAACAATGATAGCTGAAAATTATTACTTTACAATGAAGATTTACCGTACCAAAAAAACTCACTTCAAGCAGCCTGAGAAAACATTCATGAAAAAGTGGGAGAAATAATGTCAAGAAAAATTTCTGACCTATTAAAATACATTCTGCCTTTTTAGAAAATGCAAAACATTCCAAGCTACACACACATGAATTCCAGATGGTGTACAATATACACATTTTCTGTTCCATGTCTAATTTTATAAGCACAACTTTCTAAACAGGATTTTCTTGCTTAGAAATCCCATGGCTTATTTATGCCATTCAGCTACAGATACGAGAGATGGGAAGATCCATTTTCACTAACACTGATGCTTATAAAAGCAGACATGGTTTTGAGAGAAAAAAAAAAGTACCTCAATCAGTCTTTGCATGTGAGCTTGCTCGCTAGCCTGTGTGTCAAGCCTGGCACGCAACTGACTGGACTCTGTCATATGCTGTTCATGTGTCTGCTGCATGCGAGAAAGGAGTGCCTGGATTTCTTGGGCCTGGTAGTCAATCTTATCCTTATAATTTTTTTCAATGCCAGTAAATCGTGATTTTTCCTGGGCCAAGTCCTTCTGCACTTCTTTTAGTTTTGTACTAGCTGACATTGCAAGTTGCTGCTCTGCAATAAAATTATATACTGACGGTGACAAATCTCTCATTCAGGCTACTTAAAAGCAAACAAAAAACATGTCCCATGAATGGATTTGTGCTTAATGTCTCAAAAGGAATTCAAGATTAAACTCTTTAAACTTTTAACTTCTGAGTACTGAAACCATCTTTATTTTATATTGCTGTGTGACAAGATTTTAAAAATAGCTGCTATACTGATGTTAGATCAGCACCATAATCATTTAGACCTCAATGCAAGTCTTTTGGTAAAAAATATACATTAGTAAGACCATCCACAGACCTGCCACCTTTAGTGGAATGAAAATCAGGATGCCAAATGAAAAACAATGTGTGATTAGGAGAAGAAAATCAGATCAGTGTTTGCAACCTAATTTTACAAAAACTTTAAGGTATGACTGTAGTATATTTTCTGCAGAATTTTGGCCATCACTTTTGACCTCTTTTCACAGCCATCATGAATCAATGGCACTTGTTTAAAACATTTATGAGCAATTTTAAAAATCTGGATTTTGGGCACACACAAAAATTGGGGAATCAGGATTTTCAGAATTAAATAATTTGGGGATGTATGTTTCCAAATCAGGAAACGTAAGTTTGCATCTATTCTGGACTAGTGATAACAATAATTTCAGGATGCAACCATGGCAGCCATATTCATAGGCTCTTGCCAACATCTTCAGATATTATTAACTAATCATAATGTACCTATGTATTTTGTTTGGAAAATATTGTCAACTATTAATAACTGCTATCTTGACAGAGACTAAAATTCTCTGCATTCACAAAGTGCATGTGCAGCAATTAGGTAGATATACCGTATATACTGCATGTTTTCTGATATTTTTTGGCCAAATATAATATTTAAATGCCTTGTAATTTTTTCGGATGCTGCTCTGCTATAAATTTTTCTACAATTTATGTTTTCGGACACAATCTAAGAAGATTTGCTGCATTGTTTTAAAGTAAAATTTACAGTGCATATGCCAATAATTTAACTGATACAAAGTTTGCTTCATTTGGTCGCCAATTATACAACATGATCACAAACTTCCATGGATTGGTCATCAGCGTAGAAAAGCAGGTGTGACAGTTTTATGACTTTGATGACAAACCATGACCTCTGCTTTATATCATTAAACAATACCTCAGAGTCAGTATGGGTTAGTAAATTCAATGGCATCATGCAACAAAACAAACCCTGTATTCCTGAGGTATTATGTACCATGGTTCAAATGTAGTTATTGTTCTACAGGTGATAAACCTCTTTGCATATGATAAATATTGATTGTGGATGAAACATTTTTAGCACATTGTGTGCTCTTTTAATGAAATCCAGATGGCTGCCTTTTATTTCCTAACACACCTGTAAACGAAATCCCAAAAATTATAGTATAAACAATTATCACCTAGACACCCAGAAAACTCCAACATGCAGCAAAACAATCTTTGAGCAGTCAATTGTTTCAAGACATCAGGGTCTATTCATTTTGAAGCACCCTTGGCTAGGTGGGAAAAAAATAATAGAGAACCACAACAAATAGATCACCTTTATTTTAAAAAATGCCAACATATTAACAACTCATATATTGCAACTTGCTTGTTA
>QKMX01344374.1:3995-14149 GCA_003401595.1 Venustaconcha ellipsiformis | reverse complement strand
AATAATAATAATAATAATAATAATAATAATAAATGCAATTGTTGTTGTGTCTCCTTAGAATGTTTCCTACGGTACTTTACATACGTTATTCCTTTCAATGTATATAGAAGGCTCTATGAAAATAAACTCACACAAAAAAGATATACTGACATATTAAAGTAAAAGTCAATATAATTTAAGAATGACTTATTAGGTATAAAAATATTTTAAAATATGGAGATTACGGATATAAATTGGCAAGGCCTCTGCCTTATAAGCTACTTGCCTCAACTTCCTGTTTATAGAGGAATCAACGTATCCTCACAGATAACAAAGTCTGCATTTACCGATAAAACCTTAGCAAAAGGTGCCCATTTATCATGTCATCTGAAACTGTTAATGATACGATCTTAAATATACTCTTATACAAATACCGTTGTTTGCAAGGAATATACAACGATAAAATAAATAAATATGTAGTGGATTAAATCAAATTAAAAGATTTTTTATTGGCTTTGACATCTTGAAGATCAGCATCGTGCCTGGAGAACAACGGCTATTCAGATCATTGTAGGATAGCTTTGTATGAAAACAAAATCCCTAAATATAGCCCTGTTTAAAAGGAATATCCCTTTTTTGATAACAATAGATCAGACTACTCTATTATTCATCCTGGTTCATTACAATTAAAATATCCAGTTCCAAATCGAAGTGTCATTTTTTAAAATAAATTTAGTAAATTTTATGATCGACTTTATAACCATACCCCCTTGTAAACTTATTTATTTATTCTCTTCTGAATTTTCATTCCATTGTAAATTCATATATTTAATAATTATCCTATTTGTGTTATCGTCATATATTCATACTTTATTATTAGTTCATTTATAAATTCATTTATTATACCATCAGGTGTTTTAGCGTGAAGATGCTGTTAACATTTTCGCTAAATGCCATATCATGTACACATAAATGCTTCACTGCTTAGATTTCAATCATGTGGTGTAGATGGTGAACAGTACATGCGTATTATACATAGTCTCAATGAGGCTGTATCGTTATGATGAAATGAGCAACACACTTCACCATATTCGCGTTTATTCACATTGTCATGACTGTGTATTGCAACATTTCTACTATCAAATTAGTCAGCAAAGCAGATTTCAACATGAAAATGCTTAGTACAACGTATTGTAGGATTCATACGGATAATTATATATTATTATGGAAACGTGTTTAGAATTGGGTGAGGTAAAATAAAGAGTATATGAGTTTAATTGACCATTATTAGTTGATATTAGGAAGTAAAATGTTAAATATAATCTTTTAAATGTATATCCTATATGTAACTGAGACAACTAGAGATAATCTTGTATTAGTTTAATTTAAGTTCTTTCACAAACATTAATTTGGAAACTTAATTACCGAAATTAATACCCGATTAATTATGTGCTAAACAAAAAATGCAACATTCAGTCTATATACATCAAATAAAATTCCGCATCACGTACGGTATTCTTTGTACAGAAGCTTGCATCAAGGATGTGTCACTAATGAAAAATCAAAATTGATCATGAGCATTCAGTCATTTACACTTGTATTTTTAATATCAGTATGTTTCGATATGTTTATTATGGGATCTGGATTAATACCATGAGTATTGTAGATTAAAGACATTGCTCGTTGGGAAGTTATCATTTTCCAAAGAGGCAATGATTTTGTGCACAAGACTAGCCACTAATGTGTTAACTTGTAGTCGTTTCTATTGTGGATACACAGCAGCTGTAGGATATTTGCAGTAATTCGTATGCTGTGGCCATGCATGTGGATATGTCCTTTCTGGGATAAAATATTGATCCTTCACCTAGAGAGTGTAATGGTATGATCTAATATCCATCTTTTGAGCACTGTTAAAATGGCAATACATCGGGTGTTAAAAGATGTTTTTGGGAGCATGATTATTTGATATCAGGCCTACAGCAGTGATCGAATGGAACCAGCCACGGCACAAACACTATTTCAAAACTTGTGCAGTACGTTTAAGAAACCAGTCCGAGTTCACAGGGAAAGTTCAGAAAAATTGAATGAATGTCATAGTATGTTTTGCACAAAACTATGATCCAATTTAGAATGGTATAATACGTATACACTTTCCCTTCTCGGAAGGAAATTCTGTAACATAATCGAATTCATGACTATTCATTCTGAAAGGATGAGAGATCGGTATCTTGAGAACGTAAATGAATGTCAGTTATTATTAGATACTTCTAATGTATAACTGATGGTGTCAGACTCGAATTATATGTACAAATCTGTCATATTGAAACTGACTGGGGTAATTTGGTAAGCTTTATTGTGTGCAGATACGACTATATGGTCTTAAAAACAAAACTAGCAGGACAAAACGGAAAGTAACACGTTTTGAAAAATTAACAACACATTTAATTCAATGTAATAAAAGGTAAACATTTAGAAAGTACTAAAGTATTGTGAATTAAATTCCAAATAGTCCCACAAGTTATGTCACAATCCCAAAAGTATAGAGAATTCTGAATGAAGTCCAGTGGTGTTCCTAATCAATGCTAATGTTGAATATTCTGATTTTATAATAGCCTGGAGTACTGTTAATGTGCTAACGTCTTGAAGTATTACAATGATGTTATCTACAATGTCTCTAAGTGAATTGACATAAATTTCATAATAGTGATTTTCTCCTAATGTCAAAACGTTCTTTGTAATTCCAATCAATAATTTGAATAAGTATGTCCTCCCAAATTATAACTGAATACGATTAAATACTGATTCAACTGGTCAGACGTTTAATATAGAGTGAAAAATTCTAATATAAATAACCCTAGTATAAAACCTAAGGTAACATTAGATGACAATGATGAGGGTCCAATGTTCATTTCTAAAGCATTCTAAGTTGTCAATGTATAAGGCCAGATAGTAAAATTTTAATAAAGAACATTGCAACTATTAAATGCCCCAATAATTTCCGTGACGACAACCAATGTCCAGAACTCAGATTCAAAGGAAACATTTGTACCTACATATACTACTAATAATCTTAATAGAATTTCGACAGTTATAGACAAAAATTAACTATGTGAATTGTTGTTTTTAAGAAATACGTCATTCACGTAAGCCCAAACTAC
This sequence comes from Venustaconcha ellipsiformis, assembly GCA_003401595.1. Taxonomy (NCBI): domain Eukaryota; kingdom Metazoa; phylum Mollusca; class Bivalvia; order Unionida; family Unionidae; genus Venustaconcha; species Venustaconcha ellipsiformis. Next base: position 11,012 of record QKMX01344374.1, on the reverse strand, counting down.
TACATCAATTATGAATAAAGATTAATTACACAATACAAATTAAATATACATAAGATATAATAATATACAAAAAGTCAACACACAATACAAATTAAATATACATGTTAGGAGTTCATGCAAATCTGTTGGACAGGTATCATTATATGGCTATATATTGGGTACCAAACATATCATGTGTTATAGATAATCAGTGCTACTGGCTCGTCGGTATAATGTTCTTGAAATTCAGTTATTTAGAACATTAAATCCTACGCTTTACTTTCACGAAATCATGTGATTTAGTTCGAGCATACATATAATGTAACATATAAATATAATTTTAAAAATGTGTTCCGTGTCGCAATACTTCATATGTCTGTCCAAAACAGAGCTTCTGATTGTCATTGCCATGTTTTAAACATGTCAATCATCAGAAGCGTTGTCGTCTATTAGGCATGTTTGATTATATGGTTAACTTGGTGAGTTGATATATACAAACATGTCTTGGTGTTTTGTTCCAACTGAAATGTGAAATCCTTTTTGAAATTTTAGTGTAAAGGGACTACTTAAGCCAAATATGTTCTTATATACTTTTATCAATAAACATATGTCATAAGAATATCACACGTGGTATTGGCTTGCAGCAGGGTATTCATTTCAAAAATTATATCATCTATAGACAATTGTTTTCATTTAACAAAAAAAGTGTGGCAAAAATAGAAAACAATAAAAAGTAAAATTGTATTATGTTAATAGAATGTACACCAATAACATATATCATTTATGTACTTTAGGCAACATTCTAAACTATAAAACAGTGAATGTAAATGTATAACAGAAAACAAAAGTTAAATGGTCTCTCAATAACATATTTTAATCAGTCATTAGTTTCAGCCACTGATTATTGAAATTATGAAATTATGACTGATTCGAATCACTAATGGCCCTGGTAAACCTGAAATTTAGGTTATACCATGCACATGTGTAACTTAAATGAAAGGGGTGCACATGGACTGTTTGTGAAACTATACACGTTTATAACTTGAATACAGTTGATAACGCACTAAACGTAATGTAAACGCATAAGTAAAATTTAAATGAATTTGGAAGAACAAGAGAATCATTATTGATAATTAAACAATGGGAGCAATATTGGAATATACTAGATATGCAGTTAGCTTGGTTAATATTTATTTATACATATCTCTGTTACACTATAGTATTAAATTTATCAATTAAAATCAAGCTCATATAATATGCTTTTCATTATGGCCTTGATAGGCAATTTGTGTATTGGAAGTTACAATCTTAAGAATCACAGAAATTACCAAAATAAATAACTTTCATCAGGCAAATAGTTAATTCAAAACTTACAGAGAACCATTCATTCATTTAAAATGGCGAGAGGGTTGTTTAATATTGATCAGTTTTTAGACATGTTGGAAATATCGTCATTCATAAAATTAGGGTTATTTCGAGATATTGATCCTTATCATGTATAAAAAATATATCAATTAAGATCTTGTTTGTGCTTGTCCTGTTGACTGTGATTTTTAATGTAATGATTGCAATATATTGTTTAAATCAGTGACCATTTGCTGTTTTATCATTCTCACCTTTATCTGTAAAGATTACAGCGTTACATAAAAGGCCAAGTGCTATTAACTACTACCATCATTTATGAAGCTACATGACGCTAAAAAACAAACGTTCTAATCCTGAAAGTATGCCTAAAAACTTTCAGATCAGTTTTAGATTTAATATTTGTAAGTCCGAACATGCAATGACCTTGAAGTTAAAACAGAACTCAACATCATTTTTAATATTTGTATGGACTAAATAACAACTTTAACAATTTTGCTATCTAAAGATATTGCAGAGGAGATTCCGAAAATTGTACATCTTTGCCTAGGTATAATTTACAAATTGCAAAGGTAACAGTTCATGACATATGAATGATTAAAATGATTAAGTCTTTTTCCTTCTAGACGATTCGACTTATTAAGTTAGAGCATCAAGCCAGTACTTCTTGAAATTTGGTACTAGGCAGAATTCTGCTACTTGGTATACAAAGCGTTAGAATCTCAGTTCCAGTGCCAAGGTCAAGTGTCAGTGTCTAATATTCTAATATGTTTAGTTCATTCCCCAATACAATCACTGGAAGAATATAAATGCTAACTAAAAAAAATAAACCAGAAGTTCCTTGGGTTGGTTTTAGACACGAATTCTCGATAATTGTCTACAACGCTGAGCTCTCTGAATCCTAGTGCCAATTGTAAATAACAAACGCTAATATGATTATTATTTTCCCCCTAACTTGAAGACTCAAAGACTACTTATTAAATTACAGAACTTCTTGGAGTTGGTATTAGGACAGCATTATGGCAATTTCCAGGACAAAGGTAAGTGTCAGTGACCATAAGTATTAATTTTTTTCTAACTAAAATTAATATATCCCACGTATGTAATTGCAGAAGCAAAACAATATATAATGGACCAGATATTAGGACAGTAATCTTGCAATCGGACTACAACGCTTGGGATTTAAAAACCAAGGGTCAGAGTGAGTGGCGATGAACTATATGATTAATTATATACCGAATAAAATCACAAGACGACTATACATTTTAAACTTCAGAGGTAAGCCAGAATATTTTAAGTTGGTCTTTGAGTATATATGATTCAACGGTTTACGCTCTGTGTCCAAGTGACCAAAAGGCTACTAGAATATAAACATTAAATTACAGAAACATGCAACTGCATCCTGCTTTGTCTATTAGACATACCGTAATTGGCCCTAATTCCCAGAACAAGGGTGAGTTTTAATCAATAATAGGTTTACTTATTTCTAGAAATAAATCACACGTACATCTTAAATTACAGACACAACCCATTGAAGTTGGTATTTGGGCAGTATTATGGTAAACAACTAAATGGTCAAGTGACAATGATATGTCTCAAAACCTGATATAATTAATTCTCTCCTAAATAATTAAAGATTATTCATCTTAAATTACAGGCGCAAATAGGTACTTCTTGATTATGGTATTAGAACAGAATTCTGGCAAATTGCCTACAATACGATGGATTCTGAATGCAATTGGCAAGTGTAAGCGTTAGTGATTAAAAACGTTAAATTATTCCACAGTCAAATCACTTGATCATTCATATTAAATTAAAGAAGAAAGCCAATACTTGGTCGAATTGGCATTAGGTCGGTACTCAGATAAATGGTCCACAAAACATGTGGCTCTGAATTCAAGTGGTACTGTAAATGTCAATGTAATTTGGATCTGAATCCCAGTGACAATCACTAGTATGATTAATTATCTAATGACGAAAAGCATTTGATGATTCTATCTATTAAATTAGAGCAGGATGAATAATTCTTTACTGACAAAAACACAATAACTGACGGCTGTATGTAATACAATAAGGAGATAAGTAAGTAACTATTGTGCTTATAAAAGTGTTCTGGTGAAAAACGCGTTAGACTCTAAATCCTAATTACAAAGATAAGTGTCAATTGCTAATATGACTAATTGTTCAGCCACTAAAATCTCAGTAGAGTATAAGCATTAAATGTAAGAAGCGTGCAGGTTTAAGGACAGTGACACAGTCAATTGTCTACAACACTTTGGGCTTTGAATCCCAGTCACAAAGATAAGTCTAAATGACTGATACGATTATTTTCTTCCCCATAAAATCATCAATAGACTGTCCACATTAAACCTACGAACGAATTCTGGTACTTCTCGAAGTTCTTTTAAATGGACTACAATGGGATCTGACCTCCAGTAACATGACTAAGTGTCAGTTACTAATATGATTAGTTCTTTCTCCAACAAAGTCAATAGAAAATTATACATATTAATTAATTAATCAACACTTGGTGCACTGAATCCAAGCAACAAGCCTAAGTATAAATTACTCATATGAGTATTTCCGCAATAACGTAACTAGACAGCTAGTCATATTAAATTATAAAAGCAGGCGAGTACTTATTTTAGTTTGCAATAGGACCGTATTCTTATAAATGGTTGGCAATTCTGCGTGCTCTGAATGCCAGTAGCGAAATAAGTGTTATTTACCTTACCTCTGCAATATCATATGAATTCTACTACATTTCAGCAAGAAGCCATTACTTCTTTGGGTTGATATTAGGAGAGGATTTCGCTTTAAATCACAGTGACTAAGGCTAAGTTCCATTGCTGAAATGATGCATTATTTTCACAATACAACTGCTGGAATAATATGTGTTTAACTTACAGAAGCAATTTAGTAAATATTGGAGTTGGTATTAGGATATCTGTTTGGTAAATGGACATGAAATCTTTGGGCTCTGCAATCCAGTGACCGGTGTACGTATCAATGACTAATACGATAAATTGTGCTCCAATTTCACTAGATGGCAATACGTACAGACGTTAAACGTACTTTTGTTGGAGGTATAAGGACGGGAATCTGATGAAAGGTCAAAATGATTCGGCTTTTAACCTTAGTGATATGGATGAGTCTCAGTGACAAATATTAATTATTCTTTCCCCATTTGATCTCTAGAAGTCTATACGTAATACCTTACAGAAACAAGCCAGTACTTTGTGCAGTTGGTATTATGTATTGGAATATTATTCTGGTAAGCGGTGTACAATGCTCTGAATCCCAGTGACAATATTAAGTATCAATCCGTAGTATAAAAAAGTTATATCCCAACTGAATCAGTAGAAATGTATACACCTTAAATTACACCTTACACACGGTTGTATTTCTTAGAGTTAGTATAAGGAAAGTATGCCGTCTAAAACGATTCGGGCTCTGAAGCCGATTCAAAAGGGTAAGTGATTTTGATTAACATATTTAATTCTTTCCAGAATACAAAATCATTAAAAGACCAACCATATTAAATTAAAACAGGTAGCCATTAATTCTTTGATCTGACACTGGTAGACTTCTGGTAAATTCTCTAAAATGTTGTGGCTATTAATTCTATTGACAAGGTGAGGTGTCCATGAATACTATCAGTAATCCTTTCACCATTAAATGTATTACAAGAAAATGTATGTATGTATGTACAATTACATAGGCAAACCAGTACGTCTTGGAGTTGGTATTAGGACAGTTGTCTAGTAAATGGATTCAACGCTTAGTGTTCCGAATCCCTGTGACAAGGGCATGTGTCAATTACTATTTTGATTAATTATATTCCGAACAAAATCAGCAGAAGAATATACAGATCAATTTACATAATCATTCCTGTATATTTTGGAGGATATCCTTGGACAGTATTACAGTTAATAAAATATGCACTACTGGGCGACAATTGCAACTATAATTGGCAAATAGGATCAATTGTTTCCGTAATAAAATCACTAATATAGTAAACGCCTTGAATTACAGATACCTGTCGGAATTTTGTGGATTTGGTATTAGGCATACATTCTAGTAAATGCCCAACGATGTGTTTTGGTACTAAATCAGGGTGACAAATGTAAATCTTGATGACTAATATGATTAATTTTATACCCAACACAATCTCAAAATGATGACTTTTATCAAATTTCAGAAGGAGCCAATAAGTCCTGTGGCTGGTAAAAGGAAATTATTCTGGTGATGAACTACGCTTCTAAAATTTGAATGCCAGATGCAAAGGTAGATATTATTGACTAATATGATTAATTATTTCTTCAATTATTTATCTAAACAAATCATGCATGCTAAATGATAGAAACAAAAAAGGTACTTATCAGCGTGGAATCTTGCAAAATGGTCACCGACTAGGATTATCAGAATCGCAGTCAGAAGAGCAAGTTGGAAAGACTAATATGATTCGTTCCTACCATAATACAATCACTGGAAGACAATACATATTGGTTAAAGAAGCATGTCAGCACTTCTTGGACGAATAATTAAGAAAACAGTGTGTATTAATCACTGGTAAGAATATTTTTCGCCAATACAATCAGTCGAATATCATACATATTAATCTACGTAAACAAGGATCACTATGGGAAGATTACATTGAGATAGTATTATGAGAAATTGTCAAAAACGCTTTAAGTACAGAATTCCATTGGCAAGAGTTATTGTCAGTATCAAAAGTAATTAATCCTCTCCCTAATGAAATCACTAGAAGACTATATCATTTGTTGTAAATAATTGATTTGAATTGTGTGCTTTACATTTTCCCATAGGTATAGACTGAGTTTTGGTGTATACCTGGGGTTTTTTTGTCTTGCTTTTAAGTTATAAATAGGTTGTTTACTGAGATCTGAGTTTAATATCTAACCTTATTTGCCACATAGTATTAAATCTTACTTTATGTTCAGTATGTATAATTATTTACTGTTATGTTTCGATATACATTGAGAGGCATCATTTTTTAAACCTATTGAATTAAAATATGTTCATTGACATGTCGCACTTAAACAGTACTTTGGAATTATTGTGAATGCGTTCAAAGACATTCATAATCATATAATTGTGGTACATAACTAATTTTGTGTGCACCAACGTAATGAAGACTGGTACATCAACACATTCAATCTAGCATTTCATTCAAAAAACGATTTCTTTGTGATTGTGATAGAACATTTGGGATTATTCGAAATTTAATTTACACTGCTCCTCAATTTGTACCTAGGAGAAATAAATTGATTTGTTGAATTTGCTCAACTTGTTGATTTCGCATCTTTCATTAAGTAGTGTAAGACCATATCATCTTGACATGCTTATATTACTTTCGCAGTACCTTTTGAAGTTCATCTTAGGAGGGTATCAGGCAAATGGTCAAAAATACAAGAGCAAGGGTTTATGACTAATATTATTACTATTTTACCTCCAAAGTGGTATAAGACTATACATATTAATTACAGTTGAAAATCAAACCGAATTTTAGTTTAAAATTGGGCTCTATTATCGTATTCTGAATACTCCAATGTCATCTTTTCATTCTATAATAACCGCTCCGGTGGTCTAGTGATTATAGAGTCCGCCACGGATGCGGGAGGTTGTGGGTTCGAACCCCGGTCGAGTCATACC
>QKMX01344367.1:19142-30564 GCA_003401595.1 Venustaconcha ellipsiformis | reverse complement strand
TATCGATTATGAAATTCTGACCGATTCCCATCACTAATTGTCTGTAACTATTGATTTGGCATAAACCACCATTGAAAGCTGATATAACCAATAATAGTATTGAAAATACTTATCAGACAAATCGTGCACAACTTTGAGTTTCTTAAGGTAGCTCAATTGAGTTAACATTCTTTAAGACTATAAAACTGTTTCTCCATCTTTTACATTTTTGTCCATAAAGATTTTAAGTTCAATCATTCCAATAAGGTTTCTGCTTTTAAATGTTTTCAAGAATTTTTAGATATATTTGAAAGAACTTTTTAATCCATTTTGTTCATATTTACTTCTCAAAGATCTTGGTTCATTCTATCAACATAGCGTACATTTCTCATGTTATTCATTAGTTTGTATGATGTTTGGAAGGGCCTCTCTTAAAAATTCAGAAATTAAGAAGTTATCAGTAACAGACTGAAAGTTATGTGTACTTGGAGTACTCTAATCTGGTCATGGCAGATTAGAGTACTCCAAGTACACATAACTTTCAGTCTGTTACTGATAAATTCTTAATTGCTTTGACATTTAGAGTTAGTGTTAGGGATTATGAAACAGCAGAACAGGGAATACACGACACTCCATTGAATTCTAGTTTTATGCATTGTTATTTATTTCAGTGAACACAGAATGGCTGATACCATATAATGATGGTTCACCACCAGAGAAATATTTCTGCACAAGCAAGCTGGATGTTTGGGCCAATGTGGCAGATCAAGCACTGGAAGCCATTAAATCTTGTAGGAACCATCTCTCGGCATTCTTTGACAAAGTTCATGGAGATGTTGTGGCCCAGCTAGCTGGTAGGCATTAATTAACAATAGCATACATGCCAAGTTTTCTGGAAACAAATCAGACAGATTTTTTATGTTCAAAATCAGGGAGATTGGGTCCAAATCGTGGATATTAGCATAATGACTTTTTTCTCATAAGTTTAAGTGCGAAAGTGCAGATCGTACCACAACTAAGTAAAATAACTATAATGAATAATAGTTAGTTAACTTTATTAATTTTGTTATATAGCTGCTGTTCACGAACTCTGAAGTTCTGGGCAACCAAATGAATATTCCAAATTGGTAAATTTTTGCCAGGCCTTATGGCTACAGTGGATGGACAGACAGATAATATCACCTTGCTGAAGTGTGGGGTGAAATATTTTAGCTGCACATATTTGTTTCTTTTATATTCCATGAAAAGTTTTCATGTAATTGAAACTTTTTGTCTTGATAACTTTTTTTAAATTTTTGGTTTTGTAAAATTATATGAATTAATATTTAAGTCTTGTAACAGCTATATCCATTACGTTCTGTCTTGTTGGAACTATATAGTCCCTATTTTGTTGAGTTGCCATTAAACACTACTTCATATCTGTGTATTCCAAGAGGTCTAGATAATGTTACGTTGTGCTGTGTAATGAAATTTCTGCATGATTTTGGACTCTATTTTTAGACACCCTAATTGGGATCATTTTTGTTGTGTAATGTATTTTCTGTATGTTTTTAGATGCCGTTTATTTTCAATTACTTAAACTTGTATTCAAAATAATTTTTGTAATGCCTTTCAATTTTCTGATGATGCTTGCTATAATTTGTTTGCATAACTTATATTTTGGACAAAATTTTAGAAGACCTGGAGTCGATTTCTTACATATGAGTCTTAGTAAATTTATTAGCACACAAAGTCTTTGCAGTATTTTCTGGTAGAAGACCATGTATCAGCTACAAGAAATAGGAAGTAGAGCTTGTTTATCATTCATTACCCTTCACATAAAAATAGGTATATTCATTATTATTCTTCTTGATAGCATAATATCCTTGGCACTAATATTTTTGTTGCCATATAAGTAGTTAGTCTGTGAGAGGTGATAATTTTATTTGTCTTCTGTTTGTTTTGGACGTAAATGATATCTTTGGAAAGTGATTAAATTTGTTTTGTTTTGTTTAATCCAAAACCATACAGAAAATACTGCTTTTAGTGTTAAAACATAATAGATTTTACTGAAGTTTGAACTAGTCCCAACTTCACCAAGATGTCTTGCATTTTAAAACATTTCATTGCTCAAAAACAATTTTTCATCCAATTGTTTTTAGGTTAGATTTTATATCTGATGAAAGTTCAGTTTGTGAAATTCAGGAATGGATTCATGGTGACTTTCTGAAGCACCATCAGTCATCAAGGTAACACCATGACACCCTGCATCATTAATTTTATACTTCAGGTCAGGTGGTTTTTGATGTTTTGGGACAGGCCAACATTCATGGGGTTCACAAGATTACCACATATTTAACAGATGGACTTAGACTACTAGGAGAACAAAAAAATGTAAGTTCTTACAATTTTTTAAAAACTTTTTCTTTGTACTTTTTTCCCCAATCTCATTGCAGAGTACTTTGATGTTTATTATTTTATTGTCTCTCCTGAGAAAACTGTTGTACAAAGCAAGATACAGAAATCTTAAAAGTGAAAGGTATTTACCTCATTGTGCCAAGATTGCAAATTTTGTAATGTTTTCTACATGGCTTTAGCATTCATTACATTAATTATGTTTACCCTGCTAATAACCTAATTAGTTAACTTCAGAAATATTCCAGATAATGCAGATTTTCCTCAGTAGCTTTTAAATAAGTTTCCTTCAAGAAAGCAGAGACCTGATTTTTCAGAGTGAAAAGAAATATTGCATGGTTGCATTGCAACCTTAAAAAATTCTTGCATTTGAGTGACTGCCTTGAAAGTCTTTGAATTTTGAAAAAAGTTGGGTTTATCCTTGAAAAAGGTCCTTGAATTTATTGAAGAAATACTTGAATGTATTGAATAAGTCCTTCAATTATTGAAGAAATCCTTGAAATTTTCCCAAAAGTTGTTGAATTTTAGGGAGGGAGTACAGATATGTTAATATTGAATAAAATATATTACTTTTAAATTCTGGTTGTTGTTTTTTAAAGAAATTTCCCCCTAAATGAATAAATAAATGAATAAAATGGGGTAAGAATAGGTTGATCAAAGGACATAATGTAAATCATTATCAGATTGAGTAGTGTACATTTGCTGTAGTGGTTAGTCAAGTAATTTACGTACTTCTTGTTCAGCTTTTTTATTTTGTGTACCAGTTTGTGCAGTGATAAACTTATATGGTGATAGTTTAGATTCATTAAAGAAAAATATTCCTTGAAAACATTTTGGAGTCCTAGGAAAACTCCTTGAAATATCCTTGAAAAACAACTCTTTGAGTCTGTATTAACCCTTTTATTGCCTTGTTCCAGGAGCAGATATTATTTTAATTTTTTAGACTTCCCCATATTGGATTTAAATTAGTGTAGTATAGATGAATCTTTTCATACAGTACGATAAGATTACATATGTCTGAGGTGAGACCAGGTGTCTTAAATCTTGCAACAAACAAAAGGATGTGGTTTAGATATTTTTGGGGCCAAGCAATGTATCTGAAATCATGGACTAAGCTTTTCATACATTTGATAAGATTACATCTGTTTAAGGTGGGGCCAGGTGTGTGAAATCCTGAACCAAACTTTTTCGTACAGTAAGATAAGATTGCATTTGTCTCGGGGGGGGGGGGGAATTGTCTGAAATCCTGAGCCAAGCTTTTCACACAGTGTGATAAGATTACATTTGATTGAAGTGGAATCAGTGGTCTGGAATCTGGACCAAGCTTTTCGTACAGTGTGATAAGATTACATATGTCTCAGGTGGGGCTATGTGTCTGAAATCTTGGACCAAATAATAGGATATATTTTGCTTATGTCTTATGTGGGGTCAGGGGTATGAAATAATGGACCCAAAGAGCAGCAAAATTAAAACCCCTCTGCATATATGTTAATAAAATAAGTCCTAAACAAGTTCTAGAACCAACTACCTGCACAAAACTTATTAAGAATCAGTTATTTTAATCAGCTTGGAAGAAATAAAGAAAGGCTTTTTTCTTCGTCTCAGGTGAAAACTTTAACATTTCCAGAAGCAAATTAGTTAATGTATCATTGTCAAACAATGTTTTATCGAACTTGAAAGTTCATGCTTATCAGTGGGTTAAAGGTCAGGGACAGAGATTACATGGGTCCTTGGATCTTACAGATTAATGGTATGCTTCTTTGAATCCAACTGTCAGAGGTATAATTGAAATTATCCATTACAAATATAGAATATGCTGCAGTTATAGTAGCTTTTGAAAAAAATCTATGTCTTTAATTACCTTGAATTGATATCTCTCCAGAAGCACTGTTATTTTTACAATCTTTAGATATCTGTCTGGAGCAACACCTGATGTAGGCTCTGAGACAGATGCCAACGGTTTGTGAGAAAGAAAATTGTTATCCTCTGAAAATAAATATCCTTGAACCAGTTAATAAATGATGCCTTAAGTTTAAGTCTTTATGCTAACCAGTTGCTTGTACATGTACATACAGGTCTAGACAAATTAAATAATTTAAAGATACAGACTTTTTATATGACTTACACTTTAACTACACTTGAATTCTTTCCCCTTCCATCAGGTGAATCCTTTAGAATTCCTCGGCCAATACCTTCTGGAACAGGCAGGTGTGAGTGATCTGCAGTTCACTGGTACGAAACAGGTAAGAGATCTCCATCATTTTACCTTGAACAAGTTTTCAAAGGTGTTTGAGCATGTCAGTTTTTTTCCAATCCTATGATTATTTCTTTTGAAAATAAATATGATAAGTTGTAGTAGATGTGATCACTGCTTGGAATTAGGAAATTCAATGTTGTTTATATCATAGGCTACCAAATGTTGACAATCCAGCAACCTTCATATAATTATGTTATACATTATACCAATATTCTTATGTTTCATGTATACTTGACTCTCAGTATTTTTTCTGACATTTGGAATGTGTTGTCTCTCTGTCTCTCTCACTTTATCTTGACAGACACAGATGGATGGATGAATGGATGGATATTGCTTACAGTTGCTAAATACAAACCCTTGTCATAACTGTTTATCACTGTATTGCCATTCTAGACAGGGGCACATGCATTGCTCTATGAAAGAATAAATGCATGACAACTTCACCTGAATGTGTATACTAAATTTTGTTTTGGAGCTGCATGAACCAAATTTTAAGTTATACAAATATGGTAGAATTTATACCTTCTGCCAGTTTTTTAAAAAATTTATTGCATACTAATTAAATTGTGTACATATATATGAGTACAGGCTAGTACAGTATATTGGTATATTTTGATACATTCAGACTTAATATTTACATAAATAATCTAAGACAAAATTTTGCAGTACACTGCAAATGCCCTTGATCAAGATTGTCATGTGCCGATAAGGTCAGGATTGCCTTGTACTGACTAGGTTATGATTGCCATGCACTGACAAGGTCATGGTTGCCATGCATTGACAAGGTCATGATTGTCATGCACTGACAAGGTCATGATTGCCATATGCTGACAAGGTCATGATTGTCATGCACTGACAAAGTCATGATTGCCATGCACTGACAAAGTCATGATTGTCATATACTGACAAGGTCATGATTGTCATGCACTGACAAAGTCATGATTGCCATGCACTGACAAGGTCATGATTTTCATGCACTGACTAGGTCATGATTGCCATACGCTGACAAGATCATGGTTACCATGCACTGACAAGGTCAGGATTGCCATGCACTGACTAGGTCAGGATTGCCATGCACTGACTAGGTCAGGATTTCCATGCACTGACTAGGTCAGGATTGCCTTGTACTGACTAGGTCATGATTGCCATGAACTGACAAGGTCATGATTGCCATGCACTGACAATGTCATGATTGCCATGCACTGACAAGGTCAGGATTGCCTTGTACTGACTAGGTCAGGATTGCCATGCATTTACTAGATCAGGATTGCCTAGACTAGGTCATATACTTGTTATACAATACAAATATTTGTATTTTGCATGCCTTCATGATGAAAAGTTGATTCGAGTCAGGATTTATAGTAGAGCAACTTCTGAAGAAATTTTTTATGTGACTTCCAGTTTTATCTGTTTTTATTTTTTGTTATTGTAGATGTAGAAGTGATACCAAGTGTGTAAAATTTCTCATATGAAGTTCTTCTTTAAAACACCCATGCCTATGATGAAGCATGTTATGGGTTCTTTTAATTACTTTTAATTAGTCAATATTTTCTATGAATCATTCAAAATTGTCTGCATGACAGTACCCTTAGAAATTCAGGTTTTTGATCCTTTTTTACCCTGAAAGTTTTAATGTTTGAAAAATCAGTAAATAGGATGCATGTTCATTTGATTAAATAATGGGTATGCACAGCAATATTACAGCCGAAAGAGGCATTAGGAACACAAACCCCTTGAATGAATTATCTTCTATATTCTCAGGATAATGAAGGACTCAGAGACAGCATTGTGCATTAGCCATCTCCATTAAATTTGCTTCAGTTGATTCTTAAAATATATCTTATTGAACTATCTAGGGTAATTTTTAGGACTTCCTGCCACTTTTTATACCCATTATTTGAATTTTGTCCTTAATGTTTGCACTTTGTGTGCATAATCAAGGATGACATCCACTTGTAGTTTTCATGGTGTCCTCCATTTTGTAGTTTTCATGGTGTCCTCCACATGTGGTTTTCATGCTGTCCTCCACTTTTGGTTATCATGGTATCTTTTGATGACCCAATTAAGCATGGTTCTTGTAAATGGTGCCAAGAATATTTTCCAGGCACGTGATTGGGTGATTATATGGTTATACTGTGCATCAAATGTCCTTAATAAGTAAAGAATGGATGCCGATGGATAGACACACAAGTGATTTTATATTACCATTTGACTTTCCATGGCTAATTTTTCTGGATTCATTGAGGAGTTTTGTCAAAATCTTGTTTGTTTTTGTTAGATTTTCATGTTGTTTAATAGTCTCGATGAAGAGCACATTTCTGCTTGTTTGACCTCTGACCTTCAGGAACAAAATTTGAGATAACAACCACCCAGGCTGTATAAAGGATACTTAGCAACAAAATGAAGGTATGATTATGAATGTAATAAAAATATGCTATAAAAATGAAAACCATAAGTTTTTGCAACTTATAGGAAGCTAAAAGATTTAAATATATACATGGATACATTGACAGATAAATAAATAAGTACCTATGTATGCAATTTTCTTGCTTTTCATCAGTATGCAGAATCTCAGAAGTTCCCATTAGAAGAGGAAGATGGAGTAAATAGGCACCAGGAAAACAAAGATAGTGAGGAAAAGAGGAGAGAAAAGCTTGAAGCAGAATCAGGTAACAGCTTGAGATATGTAGGGCTCAGGAAGTGGAGACAATATAGAGAGAAAGAGGGGGGGAAGGGAAGGAAGGAAATAGTAGCCAAACTTGGATATGAATTTACACAAGCAGAGTACATCATGAGTAAATGAAATTTCTACCAATTACATTTTTCCATTTAAGAGGGTTTTTGTTCCATCTTCAGTGACATTGCCTGATCATAATATGTTAGGAGTATGTCCACTTCTTTGCAAGTCCATTCCTGTTAGGTTGAACATTATGTTTGCTTTGTCTTTTGGCTTCTTGTAGCAACAGAGGTGCTAAAACTTATTCTGTTTGCAATATGGAAGTCATACAAAAGTGATCTCCCCTTGGATTTGTGCTGGTGCCAATTTCTTCAGTTATCATTTACTACTTCCACTCAAGCATGGAAATGATGGGACTAATTTTCAGCTTGGTTTCAATGGCTGGTTTATGTGAGTCTGAACACGGCCTAAACCCTTTCATCAAGGATCCATTTGACAGCCATACTTGTGAGTCTGTCTTATATATGGATTTTTTGTGCTTGATAGAATAGCTCAACACTCACTTTTTTCCACTTAAATATTTGCATTTGTTAACATTCAGATTGCAGAAAAAGATGCCTTCCTCTTCTTGTCTGCTCTTCAGAGTCAGCACAAAATCATTCTTTGACCACAACTGATTATTTTTACATCCACCATTTTGGCAGAGCATATCATGCTGTGATGCTGTCTGTCTGTCTGTCTGTAGGTAGGTAGGTAGGTCTGTTTATTAACTTTTTCTTTTTTACATGATAACTTTAGTTCTACAGCACATACCTTCACCAATCTGTGAAAATAATTTCAATTGGGGCAAGGAAGAAGCCTGTTAATTTTGGGGTCTAAAGGTCAAATGTCAAGATCACCATAACTGAAATAAGAATGGTTTTTGTACAAAAAATAATTTTAGAACATCACTTAACCGGACCAAACTTTGTGGATAACATGACTTGGTGTAAGGTGGAAGCCTATTGATTTTGAGGCCAATGGTCAAGATTTCTGTTACTGAACAAAGAAAATTGGTTTGCAGAGAAAAATATTGGTTTTGCAAACCATGTCTGTACTAAACTTTGTTGATAACTTGCTCTTTGGGTATGAAATAAACCTAGCACTTTGGGGGTAAACAGGTCAAAGGTCAAGATCACTGTGTCCGAAAGATGAAGGATGGTTTCTACACAAAACTTTCCGGTTTGGCTATAGCGTTCAGAACCCTCTTGATCTATTTGTCCACAAGAATGTGCCTTGTAAATCATCATAACCATGTCTACCATTCACTTAGAGAATCATATTTCATCAGAGGAATTTTTTGTCCTTTGGTCTTGCCAGTGTAACAACAGTTGTCATTGATCTGGGCTCTTGTTTATGAGGTTATTGCTCTGGGGTTCTTGTGTAGGAGATCACAACAAATGATGGTCCTATCACAGTGGCAATGAAAACATTTACCATCTCAGTAAATAGGATGACCTCACTTGGTTTGTGCTGGAATGTATGATCAACATAGGTGCCAATGCAAGAGGCTGGGGTTTCTACCTTCTTTCCTCTTTCCAAGAAATGAGCAGGGTTTGTTCCTTTTGGGAGCATTCATTATTAAACATAAATTTCCTGTAGATGAAGGCCATATTAATACCTTTCACTTGCAGCATGAAATACTGTGGATTTGATTTCACCTGTTATTGAAGAATGGGGAACCAAGTCCTTGGACGTCTCCCTTCTGATTTGGGATTTTCTCTGGTAACAGTAGTGATTAGCAAATTAACAATCAGTCCTGTCAAATCCCAGGAAGCTTTATGTCTTCTATGAACCACTGTCTTGATGGAATTGGCAAATCCACAGACAAACCTGTCACATCCATACTGAATGGTCCATTCAGCCCTCAGTCTTCAGTCAAATTTGTGCATCATGGGGTTGATTTGTTGTGAACCTGTTTGAAGTAAGGCTCCCAATTATCATTTCTCAAGTCCAATCTCCAAAAGCCTGGGCAGGTCATACCCATGGAGCTGTTTCAATTTATTTATATTCACTCAACCACTCAGATTTACAAAATCTTGCATAAAGCAAAGAAGACTTTGAGTGCTCTCTATAGTATATGCTTATCCTCCCATGTTTGTAACACCCATACTGAGTTTAAAAACCAAAAGCATCTTCTGCCTCATATCAACCAAACCCAAAAAAGGCAATTATTCAGCTGAAGTGGTGAACAGAATTGGCAAAAAGGCCCACCACTTTGAAATCCTGTGAGGGGGAATTGAGCATTCTCTTGCAGTGGTGCGAGTAGCATCATACTTATGAGTTATGAACCTCAGTACGACTGATAACTAAGTTACAGATATGGCTTGTTGAGGAGAACAAGTTAGCTTGCATCACATTTGAAGACTACTGTTCTTCAATTTCGGACATGTTTTGACATGGAAGGAAGGGGATAGGTCAGAGCAAAGACATCTCTAACTTGCTTGCAAACTTTAACTTATTTAAACAAAGGTTTGGGCTCTTTGTCTAAAATTGAATTCTTCATGTTTTGAGATGGTTACCGTAAATATTACAGGGATACATGTAAGTGTATTGCATTGAGTAAAGTGATGACAAGGACAAATATCTGTTGAAACTTACTCCAGCAACAAGCACTTGGAAAAATTATCTCCCATAACCTGCATAGTGGTTTTTAAATGAATTAATTCAGGCCTTTTTTTCTCTGCAAGATATACAATTTTTAAGAGCTTCTTGTTATAATTTGAAAACAGCATTTCTAAAATTCAATCTTCACATGAACATACGCAATTAAGTGGGGTAAAGTGAATATTTTCCTTCTGTAATTAAAATGAGTTGCATGCAAATTTAAATTTATTTTAATAGTTATTCTTGTTTCCAGTGTAACATACTGTGGTTCAATACAGTGTCATATGTCCACTTCAAATGTTATGGGAGAGTCTAAAAAAAATAAATAGCTTTTGAGTTTTAAAAATGCACATTTTCTTAGTCAAAATGTTTTTAATTCCATTCAGTAAGTATAATAAGTGAACATTGAAGAAATCAATTTCATCCAAGAAAAACCTGAAAAAGATTTGGAAATTTTTCTTTCAAACAATGTGGGAATGTGACGGACACATCCAGGTTAAGGTTTCTTGTCATCGCTCATTTTACTGTAACTGCTTGGTATTTGGAAAAATAATATCATCACATACTTCTTTCAGCACTACATCGATCCCTGGGCTCTGCCAATGGCAAATGCAGTTGGGTATATAATTGCATAGAGATGGTTGAAGTTTTTCATAACTACTTGACTCTGTTTTAAGAACTTCACACCTACTTAAGGAGCTACAAATTTTGCAACACATGGTCACCAATCTAGTAAATCTTGGTTATGAAGGGAAACTGGATATCTGCAAGCACACTATTTCCTGACAATAATTGGTTTCTTTGTTATAATTGCATTTTACAGAAATACAAATGTGTCTCTCATTCATAATTAAACAATAATTAAATTTATTAAGAAAATTTTGTATCAATGTATCAATGTATCTTCACATTTAAGAGATATATCTATAAATCCAGCACTTTAATACCATCCCTGGATATATAATTGCTGTATGGTCAGGAAGTTTAATACTTTTTTGTCCAACATTTTAATAACTTCTCACCTGATTTACTTCATATTTGGGGACCGAGTAGTTAGTTCCTTTCACAGTAAACAAGTGTTGCTCCTGATTTATATTCCAGGATGGGGCCCATGGGATAAGGAGGGCACGTTTTGATAAAAAGAAATTGCCGTTAGTTTATTTTAATAAAGTCTCCACAGTTCATTGTATGTTTAGGAATACAGCATCATTGATATAATTTTTTCTTACAGTGTGCCATTGCTGATCATATGCTATATTCTTGGATGGTGCATTTGGGTCCATAACTTATATTTCAAACATCTTTTATTTAATTTATACTATGTATATTTCCTCGGTCCCAGTAATAATCAAACCCTAGTTTAAATCCCATACAGGGGGTCCATGGTATCAAGGGGTTTATGTTCTTTGATATGGTGACAACTTAGAGGTGTATACATATGTGTGTGTGTGTGTGTGTGTGTGTGTGTG
>QKMX01344355.1:69736-79799 GCA_003401595.1 Venustaconcha ellipsiformis | reverse complement strand
TGTGTGTGTGTGTGTGTGTGTGTTTGTGTGTGCACATGCATGTGTGTGTGTGAGAGATGTCATCTGTAGATGACTTTTTTTTTTTTCATTTTCAGGGGAGCTTTTCAAATTGGTGTTGGTCCCCTGGATGCCCAGTGCAAGTTTCTAGATTTTATATTAGACATGTCATATGACAGTGTGGACATAAGTAATGCTATAAGTGTTATAGAATCTGCAAGTGTTTTAGTACATCAACATATACTATGCCAAGAGAAAGTACAGTGTCGCAGCAGTGGGGAAAATTTAATTAATGCAAGATCTTGCTTCGGTGGATTATTTGCTAGTCTCTTGCGAGGTGGTGACTGTAGAACTGGTGTAGGTGACACAAGCCGAGACCTTTTGATGTGTAGTCTTCTGAAACTTGTGTGCAGGTTAGTCAGTGTTCAGAATTCAGCCCGTGGGCCAAGGTCAACAGCCTTAGCCACAGAGGAACTTTGTGTTGGCTGTAGTGACCTTGGGCCAATGACAGATTTCACAAAACTATCTCAACAGGTGTTGGGAACAGCCACATGCTCAAGCTGTCAGTCAGATGAGGAAAAGTTTGGACAGACAGATGAACAAAAGACAGGGCATTTATCTGGTATTACAGAGTGGGAAGGAAACCATCAAACAGCCTCAGATTCTCCAGGAACACATTTAGCAGATATAATACTTGGTCATCGCCCAATCATGTGCAATCTGATTCAGGCTTTAAGCTATTGTAACAGTAATACCATGGCAATGATTCTTGGTAGCAGAGGAGTTCCCAATAACATGCAAGAGACATTAGAAGGAGGAGATCCATTGTCTGTAGGAGATGGAATTTACCATATTCTAGTCATGCTTTTTAAAAGATGCTCAGATGCCAGGCTTATATTGGAATCATTATTCCTTTATTTATCTGGAGGATTTTCCTCCACCAATGGGTCTTTGGTGTGCCGACTCTCCGAGCCTCTTCTTTGGTTCATACTTAAGGTTTTGGACAGCACAAGGATGCTCAGTTTGTTCTTTGACATGGGTAAGTTATTGTTTTAGTTATCCTTTCATGTTACTAGCAGACTTTTAAATAACCAATTCCATTTGCTCCTCCTAAACAATGTTATTTTCCTAAATGATTATGTAACAAATTAAATTGCAGAGTTTTAATTATATTCTACAGTTTTAAGTTTAATTATTTTAGTCTCCACTAGAACTCTGATCTAATAAATGTATCATCTATATTTAGATTTAATTTTCAGATACAATACCTAATCATAATATGTTAGTAGAACATCCACTACTTTGTAAATCCAGCCCTCTGAAACAAAGACAAATGTTAACGATGTGTTTTTGCTTGTTATAGCAATAAAATTTCCTAAGTAATCTTATCAAGATGGAATTAAGGTGATGTTTGTCTCCCTTAGGATAGTGGGATTGGTGCCAAAAGCAAGCGGTCATCAATTACTACTTATGCTTCAGCCAGGCCAGCACTCTGTCTCAAGAAGCTGCCACAGATACTTTCCTTTCTGTTCCTTTTCATCAATTCTTAGCAGGTTTTCTCATATCCTTCATTTATTTTCCTCCTGAAATTCACTCTTTTATGATCACACTCAAATATTTGCACTTAGGTTTTTTTTAAAAAGAATATGGATCCTAAACAAGTCATTTGATTATTTTATTTGTGTTTCTTTGCATTTAAAATGCTTTCAAAATTTCTTTTGTTTTGTTACATTTATATTCCATTCACATTTGGAATTCATCCATCATCTTGTCAGTTTTTATTTACAGTCTTGGAACTGAATTCTGATTTTGAATTGGTTGCTTTTTTGTTTATTTATCATTTGCTTTCATTATCATTCTCATTTGAGATGAAAATGTATTTACCTAAGTCAGGTTGTCTACTTTGAAAAGTTTTAAAGAGAGAAATATTACTTTCATATCTTGTCTTATAAAAAAAATTTTGCAGTAAAATAAAACAACTGCACTAAATGTGAAGTATTGTATAATACTTATCAGCAAATGTTATTTGTTATTTCATACAAATCTAATATTGTACAGATACTCTCATCAATGATGATTTCATCACATCATTGACAATTGTTAATGACTGTCACTACATGAACAATGTCACAGCTTTTCAAAATTTTAAAATTATCTGACAAAGTAAAAAATCTGATCTGAAAATATAATGTGAAAGGGCTTTCAACCATGGCAGCAGTAGCCTGATAATAATTAATATTTCAAATCTGTTTATTAAATGCATTTATTTCAGATTTTGTTCCATTTATATTTGTCATTGTTTGGGGGTTGCATTTTTGTTCTCTTTTTTTCTTCAGAGTTTAACAGTCCTTTACAATCCATCCCCACATGCAATCTCAGGTACTGACTCATTGATTTATCCCTCAGTAGCCTCTACTGTACCTGGGCACCAGATTTAACTAGATCTGGAATCAAGATGCAATGTCTAGCACCTGATCATGCCACAGTTTGTGGACATACTATGCAACACTGGATTCAGTAAACATGCCTCACACAATATCCAGTTCTCATTTATTAAGGCATCATGTAGTGGCACCAGACAAGGTCAATCACTGGTCAGCAAATTCCCATGCCCATTCACCCAGTACCTGCCTCAGGATTTTGCCAACTCTGAAAGTGAATGACAGGCCTATGACATTGATATCTTGACTTATTTAAAGCATGCTTTAATAAAACTGTAAATGCATACAATGCAAAACATAGCAGTGAATTTATAATAAAAATATAACCACAGCTACAGTAAATGCAGAAATATAGTTGCAGAGTATTTGTCAGCAAATTTTACTACTTATTCCATTTCATTCAAATAAAAATTGCACAGATACAGATTCTTTCCCCAACAGCCTCCTTTCCGTAGATAATGACATTATCCTTGTGTCACCCTTTTCTGACATTCCAAGACATCAATGGTTTGTCACAGAATAGAAGACACTCTGCCACAGTAACCTGTGGGTCATGAAAATCACATTCCTGACTGTTGTAAGGGGTACCTTCACTACAGGTATTATCAGTAGATCCATACAAAGCAGATCTTCTGCATCAGAAAATAAACACTCTCAACCAACATATCCACAGCACCATTCTGTAGGGAGATTATGCAGTCAGCCTAGACACATCTTGGAGATGTGTACAATCATATTCCAATTAAATGGCCTTCTAGGAAAGTCATGTTCACTTTCAGGAACAGTTTGTACTAGTTCAGAAGGGAACTCCATTAAATCTGTATTCCTGGAACTTCATGAGAACAATGGGCAAAGTTGTGTATCACTTCTGGATCACTTTATTGGCTTCATATTACCTGGATGAGTCTTCAAAAGTGCCAGCTGAATTGTCCTGTTGCTCTTGCTTTGCCTAATATTCCTTATCAGCAGGGACAAATTTATTCTCATTCTATACCACTCATTTCATTTGGACTTGGAGTTCAAATTTGCCTTGATTTGAGTTTGTCTCAGATTATACTCAAAGCATGTTCTAAAAGGATGAAAATGAAAACATATATCTTATTAAGCTTTTTTGTGCTTATTAAAGCAATCTTTTTCAACCTTTACCCTTAAAGTACTCATCACTGGCAAATACTGACTGATGATTGGTGTGATTTTGATGGTTTTGAAATAGATGAGGTTATTGGAGTTGGGTAATGGTTCAGTAGTATTTCAAAATTAAATGTCAGCCTGGAAATTATTCAGTCTAGACAGACTATCATGAAACTAGACACTGCAAAAGATGAATGTTTAAAACTGAGGTTTCTTCCAGGATTGCACAGACAACTGCATTGATGGCTAAGCTGAAGCCTGTTTGGAAGGACAGCAACATCACCCTTGGATCCAAGATTAAGTGTATTGACATCCTTGTTATGTCCCTATTCCTGCATGCATGTGACACGTGGACCATAATAAAAGAAATGTGTAGATCCTGAAAATCTCATACTTTGACTACATATTTAATTAGGAGGTGCACATTAGAATCCATGGTGCACTTGGACCCTATAAGTTCTGCTTACCACTGTAAAGAATTTGTAAACTAGGATGTTAAGGTCACATGTCATGCTCATCTGGCTGTCAAAGACAATCCTACTGAGCACAGTGAGAGGAAAGAAATAACAAGAGGCAGACAGAAGAAGAGATGGGAAGATAACAAAAAAGAGTGGACAGGCATGGGTTTTGCAAAGTCTCAAAGTGGGAACAGGGCACTTAGCGGAGAGAAATTGTTGCAAAGTTATCAATGGTACACCTATGACCAACCAGGTTATGGAAGAAATAAAATGAATAGACTATGAGGAGGATTTCTTGCATTTGATTCGAGATCATTTGAATGGGGCTGACTTGTTGGACAATAGCCATATGGGGTAGCCTTAGTGGATAGCAGCCTTAATAGAAAATGGAAACCTGTCAATAGACAATTCTATGCCTGTGATTTTCACAAGTTGGGTTTAAAGTTATAAAAAATAAATTTGTGGATGGTTGATCCACTAAAGAATAGAACTCTGTTAGGACATGGAAATGGTAACTGCAGTGGAATGAGCCAATCAGAAGGAAATCTTGATGGTTCTTAACATTCAAAGAAGAAAGGTACAGTATTTCCACTTGTGCTCCTTTATCCAGGATTTATTTGTCATCCATTCGGCCTTTAAGGAACTAATCCAAGACCATATGAATTTCTTACAGTGGTGTCATTAGGTACCAGGGTCCTTTGGATTTACCCCAGCAACTTTGTTACTAGCACCCTTCTATATTTACTAGATGTAGAAACATTTTTATATCAATAAATAAGTTATATTGCAAAGATATTTTTCAAATGAGCTCATTTATTTCCATAAATAATACAAAACTGTGCAATTTTTCAAAGCTATGTCTGTGTCACTTCACCCATGTTATTATGGCATCATAAAGATCAGGCACATCAGATTCACTTGAATCTGAGTATGAAAATGCTGCAGATGAATGATTAATTTTTCACCATGTGCCTGGATGAGTTTATTAAATCTTGAAGTTAATTTTTAAAAAATCATTCTCAAAATTGAAAAAAGAAAAATATGCTGTGAAAGAATAAACTTAAAGATGATCTATGTTTTCAGAAGTTGAATTTTCTTTTCAAACACTAACATCAGCAACTGAGCTAACAGACAGAACCCTGTTCTTTTTCTGAAATATTCTGAAAAAGTTTTTACATTGGCTTGTGAAGATATTAAGGAGATTTACATAGTGTTCAAAAAAATTACACTGGAAAAATGTCATGAGATCACATGATGCTCAAATGCAACTACCAGAATTTGCATCAAGTGTTGCATCGGTTCAAACAGATGTGTTGGCTATACTGCTAACAAGATATGTACTAGCAGAACTTGTTGGAGATAAATTCATGTGTAAAGGTTTTTGACCTGCCTTCTGTATATGAGCTTGAAGAAGATGATGATGAAGATGGTTGCTGTTTCTAAAGATGGACTCACATTGCTACTCTTTAATGGTGTTTTCATCAAAATGGTGTCTAGTTGGTAATCATTGAAAATGTTGCAAATTGACCCTCAATATGGCCACCATGTTGGTTATCTTAAAAATATCGTTAGCTCTAGGCCTTCCAAATGGATGTCCACATCAACATTTGATTTATCAGATGTCTTGTGATGCCTAGTTGCTACTAAATGAAAATGGTGTGAATCTTACATCAATCATAGCTGCCATGATGGCCACTGTCACTGTTTCCCCTGAATGGATGGTCATACTGACATGGAGCTTTTAGCAAAAAAAAAATATAAAAGAATGTTTACTTTTTCCTAAATGAAAATGTGACTATCTGGCAACCAGTATGTCCACCAGAGCAGCTACTTTGACAAATATTGTTATCACAGAAAAATATCAAAGATTGTTTTAACACTCAGAAATTAAAAGGAAGAAATGGTCTTATCTTAAATTCCTTGAAATTTTTATTGGCCAGTACAGTGTCAGCCCCTTAAATGGACTCTGTTCATTTCTGCAAATTGGAGCATTTGCAGGTGTGTTTGTGCTTATAATATTGACATTGCTAGTCTATTAAGTGTATTAAATGAATAGTGGATATTCCCTTAACATATTATGATCAGGTAAGCATTATCAGAGAATTATATTTAACTCTTTAAACAAAGTTGCCCACAGTTGAAGCTTTTGACTCTTAAATGATTTAGCTTTTTTGTTTTCAGGTGGAGTGGAGGTGATTTGCCGTAACATCGTAATGTGTAACAATCGCCTTATCAGTACCTGCCCTAGCATGGTATCCACCATGATGCAGAGCATGATTGGCAAAGCTTCCATCATTGACAAGAAAAAGTCTTGGGATTCTGAATTAACAGATGGACTACTAAACTTTGCTCCTCTAGGTAAAAGGTTTTTGCCAGAAACTTTAGTGCTAGTGAACATAGGTAGTAAGCATATTGTGAGAAGTAACAGTTTCTGTAGAGGTTTCATTTTTGAAATTGAGTGAGTTAGCACAGTATCATGAACACCTGTACTGTCAGTAAGTAATTGATAAGAGTAATTGATATGGTTTAAGTGCCCTTTATTCCATGTGTTTTGGCCTTACAACTTTACATGAGTACAACAGAAACTATACATTGTAATTAATTATAACTGATTGGAGTATGTAAATTGTATTACTATAACTATAAATAGCTAGTAGGTAAATATCTGTCAACTGGAATAAACAATTTAATTTTTTTTAACTTCATTACTTCCTCAAAAAATATACTTTTAGGTTTTAATTAAGCCTCCTAAACATTGTAGGTGTAAAGTTGAGGTTATACATCAGTGAGCAATGTTGTTTGAAAAGAACACTTTGGTGAAAAAAACACCTGTATATATGCAGTCACAAACATTTATATGGGTGGTTTCAAAGTAATTTGGAAATTATTTTGATTTTGTCATTTCTGGCAAAGTTATAGAAACTAAAAAAAGTAATTGTTTAAACAACAGTTGATTAAATATTTTTACCTATTTGTAATTTTAATCCAGTAATCTAGTTCCACTCTATTGGTGGAACTTTAGTGCCTTCTCTGATATACACACACCATTTTGTAGACTATTTAATTAAACTTCTGCAAGTCCCAATTCATTTTGAATTTATTTGATCTTGTGCAACTTAAAATATTTAAAAAGCATAAAAGAGGTGATATGTAACAAATGCATAACGTCATTTCTTGTTTTATTCTGAGGCAGGAGCAACAATTTGATATGACTTAAGAATATGTTTGGACTTCACTCGCAACACTAATCAGACTTGTACTTTCTGCCTGTTCAGAAACAAAACCCACAATGGTGATATCACTACTTTTGGAACTACTTCATTTCCCTTTTAGGAAATATATCTGCTTTTATGTATGTTATTAAAACTTGTATTTCCATATTTAGGCCATTGTAGCACATAGAATCCCAAGGGCAAGGGACATTATCCTCAATCCTCCAAATTTGTGGAACACAGAATATTAGACAAAGAAAAATAATAGTACCTATTAAATGAACAAACAGTGCTTTAAAAATGAGATAATCCTATTTCCTTTGACAGTTTTGCTACCTTAATGTTTTTGTGGTCTGCTCTGTACTATCATTGCACTGTCATATTTTTCTTAGACACTTACATTATTGCAATAAATGTTTGATCCTGTGCTCAAATTACTTATGAAAACATGAACATGTTTGAATATCTTGTTAACCCAAAATGCACTGGAATTTTCCATTCTGGGTCTTACTCACATCTAACTTTAGTGTACACACTTTATCTACCAAGATTTATTAATAATAAATACTCTCATTTTCTAAATTATTCTTCTATCCAAAGTAAGATACCATTAATTAAATAAGAGCATGTGTATTTGCAAACCTTTAGTGTCTTTAATAACTATTTCAACTTCACAATTAAATAAATCTTCTTCACCAGAGAGGTGACTTTGTCCTGGAAAGAATGTTACACAAATGGCCATCAAAGATTACATTGCATATTGGCGGGCTACCATAAACTTTGGATGTTTTTATTTTCAAATACAATTGTTTTAAAATAGATATTTTACAGCTATCTTAAATTTGTATCCCCTTTTGCACCATTGGCTATTGCTACCACTTAGCCATATATTTCAATTTTTTTTTATGACATTAAAGCGCACATGGGACACAGAATTAAAAGCTGCTCAAGAACTTATGTAAAAGGAAATTCACTCCAAAAGATACTAATGCAGACCTGTGCACCCTCAGTATTTTTTCCGTATTTAGTACGGGAAAAAATATCAAATACAAAATCCGATTTTGTGTGAAGTGAAATATGGAAAATTTCTATTTGGCATGTACAAAAAGAAGGAAAGGAAAGAAGTATGATAAAAAAAAACAATAGCAACCGGCTGTAGTTAGCTCTGTGTTAAATAGAAGGGTTGTGTGCAAAATGCTCTTCAATGGCACATGTGTAGAGTTTCTTTGTCATTGTGTCTGTAATGTTAACAGCACCATGGCTGAGTGGGGTTTGGGAAATGTATTTGAAATGGTATCTATAAGGAAGAGAGTAACTGAAGAAGTATTAACTTCAAAGACATGAAGCAACGAGTAAGGTATTTTCATACAGCAGAACCTGGCCATTCATTTCTGCCAACAGAAAGGGCGATAGTTATGCCTTATGCAAACAGTGTGAAACTGATATATCATTTAGGAGTGGTGGCAGGAAAAAAGGCTAGATAGATGGTTCCAATTACATCATTTATTTCAAATAATATGAAACATTCAACTGACTGCAACAAACACTCCCTGCATGTGACACATGCTGAAGTTATGATGTGCAAACTCATCGCTTACCACAGTCTGCCATTAGCAACAGCTGATTCCTTGAGTGATGGCTTCAAACTTATATTTCCATATAGCAAAATTGCTGCAGGTATGTAGATATTTATTTTATTTTATATGTTTATCTATTTTTATGACATTTACTTTTAAATCTAGGCAATTACAGTAATCTAAAACCTTTTATGCATGTATTTGAACAAAGTGAAGCACATGTACACAGTTGGTACCTGGCACCGCTTAAATTTAATCCCAGTTAGTCATTCGAATTTGCTAAAACTTTCAAATTCTCAAATAGAATCAGGTTCACCATTCTAATGCACCATTGTTTGAATAGTTATGGTGTGAACACCTTTACTAAACTAACTTGTATCTTGTACAAATACAATTTCTGTATTTATGTTTCAGATATGAAGTGTGACAGAAAGAAAGCAACTGCTCTTGTGAAGAATTTGGGAAAAGCACAACAATGGAGCTTGTATGAGAGGATCCATACTGCAGTCTTCACACTTTCAACAGATGGCAGTAATGATAATAGGAGTAAGCAGTTCCCAATTGTAATTAGATCAATGGATGAAAACACAGGACATGTTCAACCGGAGCTACTTTCCCTTCCTGTCTGCACTGGATCTGCCACAGGAGAAAACATATTCAAAATCCTGGATAGGGAAATCATTGTACACAGCTTACAGTGGAATAATTGATTAGCACTTGGATGTGACAATGCCCCGGTTATGACTGGGAACAAAATTGGTGTAATTTTGTACATTATAAATAAGTATGACAGTGTATTCTTGGCAGGATGCTAACTCCATGTCGTGTACAATGTAGCCCAAAAAGGAACTAAGTGTTTACCTGATGTGGCTGAGATCTTGTAGGATGTATATTATTATTTCCAGAAAATCGAAAAATGGCAGCACAAATTCTCTAGTGTTCAAGATATTTTTGACATTGAGTAGAAGAGAATGTCCTAACATGTTTGTACCAGATGGCTAAGTATTGGTCGTTGCCTGGAGAGATTACTAAAAAATTGGGAACCTTTGAAAAAGTTCTTTAAAACAAAATTTGATGATATAAAGACCATGTCAATTTCATCTTCAACACAGGTTGCTGAGAGCAGTGGCAAACCATATGCCCACAAGAAAGTAGAAAACATCCTGAAGTTCCTGAAATCGGCTACAGACAAGCTGTATGGTCTGTTTCTGGACTATACTGTCAAGATGTATGATGATGTGCTTGTC
>QKMX01344355.1:48880-60129 GCA_003401595.1 Venustaconcha ellipsiformis | reverse complement strand
AATAATTTTAAAACTAACACACAAACAATTTAATCACATACACATAACAATATGTATAAAACTGGTTGATAATCACAAACCGCCAACTCATTATAGGGTCTTTTATAGGTTGTGTTTTTGTGTCATGCAAACTGACCTTGTTTAGCAAGTCCAAAACTTGGGATCATTAATAAAACTGCCTTCCACAGCTTTCCAAAAACTTTGGGTACATATAACAATTGTTCACAAATAAAATATGTGTTCACAACCTTTGGATGTCTGAAGAGAGGTTAAACACAATATTTGTCCTCCTTTATTTAATTAGTTGTAGCAACAGAATGTATAACTATTTTCAACCCTTTTCATTTTTTTGTCCATGTACAGGATTCAAGCTATGCTTCATTGGTTAGGAGACTGTGCCCGGTTAGCTCTGCAGAAGACTTCAGGATTTGCCGGCAATGGCTTCCAGTCAACTCCACGTGAAACCCGTTTCAGTCTGTCTGAGCCATCCCCAGCCCACATCCACTGCATTGCATCAGTCCTATGGCAAAGCAATGAAAGCAACCAACAAAACAACTTCAGTCTGCTGATCTCAAAAGAGATAATCAGGTATAAATAAAGGTCAAGGACCCTGAATACATGTGAAACTCCCAGATGGGTTGTCTCCGATCACTCACTGAAATCTCCTGTGTATGCAGTATTGTTGCTGAAAATTTGTATTTTTCCATTTTTTCCTCATTTTGCTTCTTGTGTAGTATATTTACAATATTGCTGCCTGTGATCATATGACTGAAACGGCTTAAGCGGAGCAAGATGATATAGCTGCTAATTTCAAACATCATAAAACAATTGACCTCCATTTGATTCTGATAGCAGGGTTGGTTCACTTATGTGTTTGTCGACATTGATTATACTATGTGTGGTCAAAAGTAATTCCAAAAAGATTGAAGGGATTAGTTGATTATGGATGAATTACTAACGAGTTCCATCAGCATAAAACAGGGTCAGTTTAAATTTAGTGTTTAAAGTTTGTTGAGTTGTCTAAGCATGTGCTATCTACCTTAATATCACACCAAATGCAATGATGAGTGGAAACAGGAATTTTAATTGTTTAAATCAAATTTAAAGGACATGGCTACAGTGGCAAGAATGACATTATGTATTGTGCAGAATATTAAAGTAAATTAAACAAGTTGACAGATAGGCCATCACTGAAATCCTGTTAACTGAATCTTCATCAAATGTGATTAATGATATACATGCCAAAACACTTTTTCCCTTTAGCCTCCTGTTTACGGTAGAAGATAATTATTCAGATATATTCAAAATAATGTTCCTGGACATGGAAATCATTCTCTTTGAAAATCCTCCATCTTTTGAAGTCATTGCTCCACATTTTGCAAATCTTAAGATTTGTCCTTAGGTGACTTCTCTGTTTTATTATATGTTTGGATTATATAGAAATTCCTTTGAGCAAATGTATAGAATTTTGTGCTTGACTTGGGATATGTTTGTGCTACATTTTGTGTTACAAGGTAGTACCCTTGTTTCTAGCTTTGTGGCATCGGCATAATTCATGATACACCAAAGCAGGTAATATTACAAAAAGGGGTAAAGGGGAAAGATTTAGCTCTACATTGAACAAATAAATTTGACTTTTACCCACATTAAAAGATATAGCAAAAAAACCAACAAATTTTAAGACCAGATTTTTGTTAGGCTGAAAATTACTGGTACTAAAACTGGAGTTTATGTCTGGATTTTGGACTTCCTGCCATTAAACTAAAGCAAACCTGTTTGAGCTGCACATAGATCAACCTTAATATAACCATTAAGCATGATAAATATTATTATCTTGAGATCATTTAGGATTTGAATGAGTTCTTGAACTTAAATTTTATGTGATTTGATGTTAAAATATTAACCTAGAAAATCAATCAATTTCATAATTATTTGGTTTTGGATTTCATGGCAGAAGCAGTAATAGTGTTATAGTGTTATCAACTACTATGTATTTCTAATGGATTAAGTAAAGTGTGTTTTTAGATGGGACAAGAACTTTGTACCTGGTCTTATTGATTAAGTATCATGTCTCATGGATTAAGTAACGTGTGTTTAGATGAGACAAGAACTTTGTACCTTGTCTAATGTATTAAGTAATGTGTCTTTAAATGGGACAAGAACTTTGTACCAGGTCTAATGCATTAAATAAAGTGCATCAGTAGATGGGACAAGAACCTTGTATTTGTATGGAAACTGAACTCATTAGCACACAGTAGAGAAGGATTAAGATTGAGAATGTTCTATCAATGCAAAGTTTTCAGCCTTGATGTAAACTAGTTTTGTATTCAAGGAAAGAATGTATAGATCATGATCTATGTGGTGCTGTACACAATATTTCAGAATAGAAATGAATACTAAGTTTTTAATAGCACAATAAACATGTGCATGTTTCTCCAATTTTTTTAGCAGATTAGTCAATAGATTGTTATGAAAGATATATGTTGGCACATATTATTGACCAGACTATAACTTATCACAGTCATTTTGTTGTCAAAGTCATGAAAAAAATGCACCATC
Organism: Venustaconcha ellipsiformis; assembly: GCA_003401595.1. Classification (NCBI taxonomy): domain Eukaryota; kingdom Metazoa; phylum Mollusca; class Bivalvia; order Unionida; family Unionidae; genus Venustaconcha; species Venustaconcha ellipsiformis. The sequence goes on along the minus strand of QKMX01344355.1, from coordinate 57,570 downwards.
AGTATTTAATGTCATTACAGTAATGTCATTGGTGTTTATTTAAACAACAGCTTTTCATTATTTTTCAGCTCTCTGTACAAATGGTCTTCAGTATTAAGTACAGATTCCTCCCTGAAAGAGGCATTAGACTATGTCCTGTGTTCCATGTGCTACATACAGTCCGTGTATTTCAGCCAGGTACTGACATGGATGGGAATCATCATATCCACGGACATCAACATGATGGCCCCCATACCAGATGACAGGAAGGACAGCTCTCAGTACAACTCTGCATCCATGACAGACGATTCTAAAGAGGCCAACAATGCATCACGTGAACAGCCAGTTGATTCCATGACTTTACATCATCCGACTGAAACTACACCATTCACACTTCAGGATGTCAAACACATTTGTTTGGATAAATCTAATCTTGGAACTTTGTCCCGAGTTTGCAAGTCACCATTGGCAATAAAGCATTTGCTGGAAACAGGATTTCCAGCAGTACTAGCACAGGGGCTCTTTGAATTTTGTAATTATGTTATTTCACAGTTTACAGAGTCCTGGTCACAGTCAGAAGGGGTGTCAGATTCCAGGAAGACTGTTAACAGTGTAGGATGCACTACTTCTAGCCATAGCAGTTCAGAGCTAAATCACAAAGGTAAGAAGGCCTACAGTTTTATTGTAGTAAAAATGAAACAATGAAACATTTGGATGTATTCACCCAAATCTATTCACAAGGTTTTGTTAGGAGTCCTACTGGGATATGTGCCTTCTGCATTCCCAGACCCATTGTTAAAAAACTGTGCAAGCAAGAAAATTGAGTTCAAACTGTTTTAGAACTTCACTTGTAACAAGGTTAGAAACAGAAATCAAAGGTGTACCAAGGTAAAAGTACGAGTCTTATATATTTCCTCTTAATAACCTATTCTCATAACATTAATGTGAATAATTAATACATTTGATGGAGAAAGTAAATTTGTAGTAAATTGTGTTACCCACTAACATTACTGTTAAATCCTCATGCTCACCCTGCAAATGTGAAGCTTTCATTGATGTATCACTGAAAATGACCTATTTGGACACTAGTGGATTATTTTACATTTCTAACAAAGTGAAGTATAAACAATTTGGATTTAAACATGAATTTCTCATGCAAAAACTTTTCTTTAATATACTGAATATAGGCAGTCAAATTCCTTAACTACCTGGTAAACATTTTTGAGGATCAGTGCTTTAAATCACAGGATATTGATATTGAATTTGTGATGTTGGTAATGGGTGATGGTAATGGGTAATTTTAGTATAGATTACACTAATTGCTGTAGTACAAAATTTAATCTTAAGTTTTTATGGCAGCTAGTTAGTCCTAATTTATAAATTAAAATGATACTGATCTTGCATCTGTTGTGGCCTCTACTCCTCCATAACACATGGTTATACCGACATGGGGTTATCACCAAAAGACTTCTTGTGATTTCTTGTGTTCCGAAATGAAAATGGTGCCAGTCTTATATCCAATATGGCCATCACAGTGGAAATCTTATAATTTTAGAATATAGACATATTTTTGGGGGAAATTTTTTTAAGCAGTAGAGTTTCAGTCTCTTTGGATGACTGTAATATTTCAGGTTGATATTCACTACATTGTAGTAGTGTATTTGAGAACAGAAAGCACTTCTGGACAGAGACAGTCTGCAGCTAAAATTCAACACAGTTTTAATATGGTTCTCTGTTGAACATAGTTTCAAATGCAGACTATAATGCATGTACTTAGAGCATCATAGCTCTGAAAGTTGTCAGGTAGCAAGTAAAATTAGCAGTGTACATACACAGCTCTCATTGAAAAAATTACCTGTTTGCATATAGAGCTGTCAATATAATGTGGTAGTTGGCATCAACAAGTGTTAGGTAGTGTGTATACAAGCTTTTGCATCCTATGGCATCTGCATTTTCTTTTCTTTTCACAGGTCTTTCAATAACTGCTACTGCAGTGGCAGCAGTGCTGGACTTTTTCTCTCATATATCCAGTGAGAATGCCATGAAAGACTGGTTTGGAGGAGCAGATGGCAATATTTTCTGGCCTGTACTGCTGACCATGCTTTGCAATATCCCACTCCATAGCCCCATTGTAGCAGGAACTATCCCACAAAAATATGAGGTGAGGATTTGGTTCCTGTGCATCACTTAAAGACTTAAGCATGTACTTAAAGTTTTTATTTATTACAGAAATGACACTCAACTCCATTTTGTTAAAAGAACATTCATTGTGATGTTGCATGTGACAAGTTTTCATTTTCATGATTTAGTTTTCCTTTTTTATGCAGTTTAATGGCATTTTTAATGCTTTATAATGCTAAGTAAATGGGAGCTAAGTACCTTTTCCAAGGACACACTGAAACATTTGACCCAGTATCAAAACTTAAGAGTAAAAATTAATTTAAAATGTTTCTGTATTGACAATAGTAAGTTTTGTTATGATTTAAGCTGATGTCAGTGGAAGACAGGATGGCCATTGAGACCTCCACTATCAGGTTTTTTACCCATGTGGTATCCTGCCATGTGGACAACCAGATGCTGTTTGCAAAAGTCCTCTGTGATGTCATTAAAGAGCAGGGTAACACAGTCAAAACAGGTGAGATCATACCTGTAATTAAGCATAGGGGGTTATATTATTTTTGTCTTTTTTTTCTCTCTTGGTTTCATGGGAATTATAATGTCTAATGTACTAAAATTTACTGTGACGCTTTGAAATACTTATGATAAAACTTCACAGGGTAAGAATTTTTTTAATTGAATCTGTTTGTCTCAATATGAGTGTAGTGTAGAAACCACATGCTTGTACCATCAATAATTTTTTCATCTCCATTGCTGCAACATGTTTTTTATATATATATATACATATACATACACACACATATACACATACACACACAGAGGGGTGACGATGAGAGAATTACAAATTGTTCAATAAAGGGAAAACAGAATGGAAAGAGAATGCTTGAAGATATTATGATAATATTAACAGAATTTTTACAGCAGGTTTTTCTTTAATCGAGTGCAGAATATCAGACTTGACTCCCCATATTTTTACTATGAAACAAAGTTTTTCCATTAATATTTGAAATAAATTGTTTGATGCTGCAATGTATTATATGGAAAAATAAGTTTTAAAGCATTGAATATCCTTTAAATTGATAAATGAGCTTAGAGATGCTAAAAGACTTATCAGAATCTCTAGCCTATTTGAATTTTTCACATTTCTGAATTCTCAGAATTTGTCTTAACCACTGTTGCTGGGATATTTTTAATAAGTTTTTTTTTTACAAATTTATATGAACCCGTCATCTGAAAAATCTTGCATATAAAAGAATTTATGTGCAGAGAATAACTTTCAAATTTACTGCAGTTTTGTTTATAAAGACAGCAGTCCTTCTCTTGTATGCCCCCCCCCCATTGGTAATCTCGACACAGCTGATGAGTTTGTGTACAAAAATGCTTCTCATAGAACATCATCCCTCTTATGTGACATATTATCAGAATTTTAGTCCAGAAACATCAAATTTACCACACACAACCAGCCATATGGTATGCAATACTTAATTCGTAATTAATTATTTAGCAAACTTAATGATGAAAAATATATTTTAGTGATTGTTTTGGGCAGGTCTTAGTGTGTGTCCATTGTCTGGATTTACACGGCGTCTCCTGCTTCAAGTGCTCCTGGAAGATGAGAAGGTGCTGGTGGCATTTAGAGCTGATCCTTCACAGCATTGGACTCAAGTCTTTAACTCTGCAAACTCTGTGCAGCACCCACGCTTTGGAGCTGGTCGCCAATTCAGGACAGTGCATGTCAACATGCACACCACTTTTTCTGAGCTGGTCAATGAAGTTTCAGGTAGTAGCAGATCATATTAAATAGTATCAAAACCTTTCTTAGTTTGAATATTCTTTAGAATTGTTCCTTGTACTTCATTTACAGATCAAATATGGATTATTAATAAATTTTATTGGTTCATCGTAATGCTTTCATATTACACTGTATTTTGGTCATATATGACTTCCTAGATCACATCATAGTGATTGGTAATCATCTTTGCTTAGCAAGGTTACGATGTGATAACCCTATCTATATCTTGGTGTATCGAGCAGATATTTATGTGCTTTGTGTCTGTGAATTTCATTGGAAGTGGTTGTTAAAAATTTGAACACTGTTCCTACATGATCGAATCAAAGGTAGCACCCAACTCAAATGGACTAAAAAAATAATGGCTTCCCTCTGATAAACAGTCATACTTTTAATATTAAACTTCCAAAGTATCCTTTTTAGGTCAATTGCCCCCACCATGTTTGACTGATGTGCAATGCACGACACTATTGGTTGGTTGGCATTACATTCTAAGGGAGGCTGAAGTCCAATAGATGTCGCTAGGACAAAGTCACACAAAGGTATAGATAGGGTTATCACATAAGAACCTTGGCTAGCAAAGATGATTAGTAAAAGATAAAAATATTTACCAAACTGCCACTAGTACATAACAATCTGGGTTTTGTATGTGACTAAATTTTATTATAATCAACAGGAGGAAGTGGGTTACACCCCAAGGAAATGGGTGAGGGGGCTGACTTTGTACATATATGTACATTAGTTGTACTTTCCTGGTTATGTTTTTGCATTTAGCTCTGGTTTTGTGCACACTATAAATATTGTTTTACCTGGAATCATGAAACTTGTGGAGTAAATGCACCTTGGTGAGTACTACACCCTCATCATAAAACGAGACTATTTTGACATATACTTCATTGGATTTGGTTAAATATGGTAGTTTAAGGGGGTTTTTTTTATCAAGCTATTTCTTGCTAGAATCATCATGGTGTGTGTGTGTGTGTGTCACAAAAGAATGTCTCTGTTAATGGCATTTAACATGTTACTGACAAGTTTTTGCGTTTAGCTCAATGTTGAGTTCTTTGCACACTGCATAAACACTGTTATACCGAGACTAATGAAACTTGGTGAGGGATGTATCTTGACAAGTAACAAAAATTGGTCACTAACCTATATTTCTTGTTTTCCTGGCATACATTTTGTGCTTTAACTTTATTTCTTAAGCTCTGTTCATGGTAAAATGATCAAACTTGATTATTCTTTGCACCTGTGCTTGTACTGCACCCTTTCAATAAAAGATCAGTGAACTGTATTTCACATTTACTAACTTGGGGTAAAAATTTTGTATTTAGTTCATGACCATGTGGGGTTTTTGCATCCTATTAAGACTTGTAAAACTTGGGAATGTATTTTGATGAACACTACTTCCTCATTGTAATATCAGGTCATAAATGTCCCATATATTGCACTTGACAGACTTGGGTTCAATTTTATCTTTGTGTTCATTTCTGTGGCTCTGTAATGCTAGAATCATGATGTTGATGATGAAATGCATCACTGTTACTAGACACCATTACATCCTTTTACTGCTTCTACATCCTTGTTACAGAGTTTCTGACATATTGCATGGTTCAGTGACATGGTTCATATTTTGTTTTAAATATTCATTATTGCATTCTGTTAAAGAAACTTAATAACTGGATGCATCTCTGTTACTACTATTAAGGGTGTCTTAAAATCAAAGGTCACAGTGACATAAATTATATACCTTACTTACATGTGTTAAGTATTTGTGTTTATGATCATAGATTTATCCCTGCTAGAACATCCTAGTCTACTTAGAAATCCCTTTCTGACGACTTCATTTGGAACATGGAATAAATATATTTATCAAACTACTTTAAACAGTATACTTGGATAGGATGCACTCAACAGGTTCAACTGTATTATTCATGTGAAGGAATATAAGAATTAAATGATTTGACTGTATGCTGCATGTTTTTCATGTGATATTTCACATGTATTGGGCAATTAAGGTTATTATTGATGCATTTAGCAATGTGTTTGCACTGCAGGATGTCACTTGAGTGTATACTCAAAGGCTGTGACTTTTACTCAGTAAAATCTGGCTTTCTAATAATAGCCTATGAAACACACTGCATATAGTTGGGAAGATGATTCACAGTATACCAACACTATACTGATGATTAAAATTATAATTTTAAACCTAAAGTACATGAAGCATATTCAGTAATTGGAAAAACGACTAAAATCACTTTATAGTCTGAATTTATTTTCTGCATAGTAATGTTTACCATGGGTACTGGAAACTAGTAAAAGTATATGTTAGCACACGTAATCATTGATTACCCTCTGGTTAAATAAGCCCATAACAATGTTGCTGTTATTCTCCCATAACATCAATTGCCCACTATGGTTTGAATACATGGCCATTAAAGTGAATATATTTATATTCTTCTGTACATTCTTCTGTACATTCTTCAGATAACATTGAAACAGAACTTGCTCCAGATTTGCTTAGTATGAAAGTCCAATGACCAAAATATATTTTGTGATATACAAAGTGATATGATGAACCCTAATTACTGAACTACAAAGAAAGAGGGAAAATAATTGTTGTGTTGGACAAGAAAGATATTTTTGGATCAGTGATAAATCTGGTTTTAAAAACAATCTTCAAAGTTAAGTAGATTAAATTTTGAAGATGAAAATCCCGTTGTAATGTTTACCCATCTTCTTTTCTCCTAGCTATAATCTGCACTGTGGGAAGCTGCATCTACATATTATGCACCACATATTAGGTTATCTTGGTAAATTATTTTAGATGTCCAAAATAGCAGCAAAAGAAAAAAATAGTGCTCGGATAATTTGAAAATGATTCATTTTTGTTTTGTTTGAAACCATAAAGCTCATTCAGGCATATTATTACATTAGAATTTTAAAACTGGAGATATTGTTTATGCATTCTTACTTTCATTGCTATTAATATATAAATCTTTACTTTTCATTTATGTGCTGTGAAACGTGCCATAATGTTCAACTTCATTAAGCATTCTCTGTCTTGGTTTAGCCCCTTTTTCAAGAACCCTCAAGTAATTATGTCAATAAATTTTTATTAGGCAACCACCTGTGTTCAGAGGTCATGTTTCTCAGTTCAGATAGATGTCTATTTAAGACAGATTTAACTATATGTAACTGAAACATATGGTTGCAGAACTAAATGTATTCATCTGTTTACACTCTAGAATATGGCACACCTTAAAGAACTAAATGTATTCCTCTATTCTTGTACTAGATATGGCATACCTTAAAGCAGCCCAGCTGCTTGAAAAGAAACCAGATGACACTAAAAAAGACACAAGCCAAGTGGGTCTGGAATTGGTGGAATATATATCCAGTGTCAATTCAGGTAATGCATTTGTATTTATAATGGGAACCTTGTTGAACCTTCAGATGGGGAGACATTGGTATCACTTTTCAAGCCGTAATGTTAACAGCATTATTGTTATTAACACTGAGATAGTGTGGATTCCACAACTTTATTTTATTTTGCTGTGATCTTTTCTCCTAATTTAAATATGTTTCCAATCACATTAACATTACAAATATGAGTTCTACTACATCCTGAATCCAGCCCTTCCAAAGACATAAATTCATCTTTCAGTCTATAAAGTATAGAGAAAGGACAATAACTCTTTCCCATTACCTCCCCATTGCCACCTATCGGTGGCACTAGTTTAAAGCCTTAGCTGTGAAATGGACCTGTTTGATTCACTGTGTTCTAAAAAAAACAATTGGATTTTGTGTTGTATTTTTCCATTTATTCATGCACACTATTTATTTAACACCCCAAGTATAACAGGTGTCTATTAACTTTTTAACATTGTTAGCTATTAATATTTTTGTTTCTTTCTTTATTCCTTTGTTGTTTTAGAGCATAATGATTATGAAGTGTACAAAGTGCACACATTTTAAGCCCAGCAAGATTCACATGATCCATGCATTGCTTGTACAAGTTTATATCTTCAGCTACATGCAGTATGTGTACTAATTGGTCAGACACCACATAATTGACAGTACTTGGGGAAAAGTTGAAAGAACAAGGAGAGATGGGAAAATTAGTCTTAGAGTACTGATGCATTGATTATCCATCCTGATATGGAGCGTGTGCCCAGTTTTGTGGGATTAATAATATTGGTCTTCCTCCCCCACCAAAGAAACGTCAAACATTACTTATAGCTACTGTTACTTCTGGAGATTTGGAGGAAGTGAATTTACCTCCTACACCTACGCTGTCACTGGAATTACAGGTGTGTCATTTGGTTCAACAGGTGTCAACAGAGTTCATTTGTTCTGGCCAATTTTTCCTGTCCTTCCATTGTATTCTGTCTTAGCCAATAACTTCAGTGCTATGGGAGAACAATTTCCACCCAGTTCTAGGCAGCCAGTGGGCAAAAGTATAGCCCCACATGCCTTAGCATAGCCCTAGGGCATGTGTGTCATGCCAGGATGACCCATACACTGTGTGTGGGAATGAACCTGAGGATAGCTTACACTTAGATCCCACCATGGAGGGGACTTAATGCAGCTTTAAAGCAGCTGTAGATGAAATTATCTGGTGTTTAATATCCACTAGCCCTCTCTTCTACACTGGCATACGGGGTCAAGTTCACAGTTGATATTGATGATGAGGATATAAACCCTTCCTTTTTTATTCTCCGACAGTCAGTGATGTAATGTGATTATGATTTTTAATGTATCTTTAAAAATTTTTTAGTCATATCACTACGATGTCTGCAGTGTG
>QKMX01344354.1:26799-43833 GCA_003401595.1 Venustaconcha ellipsiformis | reverse complement strand
CTGCACATGGAATATACTCAAAATTACAGTACAGTTTGTAAATGTGTAATCAACCTTGAGAACACATAACATAGTTCTTGTAATTTGGATTTGCAGAACTTCAAAATTATATTTTGAGGAAATTCAGGAGGTAAAATTGTAAGTAAATTTTTGCCATTTTTATTACCAGCTAAAGAAGGCAGTTTATGTTATATATCTTGTGTGCAATTATATCAGTTGATGTTGTGTAAGAATGATAATGAAATTTACTTCTGGTACAAACATTTTACTGAGATTTTATCAGCAGATGTACATGTATAAATAAATACAACAACATTATACAAAAGCCATGACAATGCCGAATTTTTACATGGCCAGAATATATGATTATTCAAAATCCTGTTTTTTTCATTGTATACACTGTTATACAAGTAATGATACCTAGATGGCATGTTAACAGAAGAATGACTGCACATAATATTTATCAATGACCATATTTTGTTGTACAGTAAAGAGCATTATTATATCACATGATTCACATTTGCTTAAGAATCTAATGTGATGTGGTACATATTCAGTTTGTTAAATTAGTTATAGACGAGGAGAAATAATGAACCTTCTCTTTGATTATCTTAAGTTTCAATAATTATTGTTCAGCTTTACAGCAATGTCAGAGGCAGCTTCACACCTTACAGCAATTGCCTAATTCAAATAATTTACATAATTATGTAAAATAGAATAAAAAATACTTAAACCTGCATGGAGTCAAAGGTCATGAATGTTTATATGTAAACTACTAAACCAACTGGGTAAATGTATGCGCCTTTTGTGGACTAGTTGACATATGATGTCATTCTATTTGACTTAAGATTTATATTTATCACAGCTAGGAATGGTTTTTATCTTGTATTAAAGTACATTAGAAATCATTATCACTGTCATTTAGTTCCTGTCGTACAGGTTGATTACGACCCCTTGGCTTCACAGGTCCCTCAATCTGCTGATCATCACTGTCAATGTCATCATCATCTTCATCATCATCTTCATCTTGGTCATCTTCATCCAAATCAATCTCCGAGTCTCCAGACTCATCTGACCCACTCTCCTGAAATAGGAAAGGAATAGGAGAAATAAAAACCAGAGCCTGGTGTATATTATAAATTTTTTTAATAATCAGTCTTCATCTCATTGCTTGTCCAGTCCTACAGCATCTTTTTTTTGTGGCAATGGTGGAATCTACTTAAATGTACAAGCAGTCTGGCAAGGAAGTGACTATCTCATTAATAACTCAATAAAGCTAAAAGCTTACATCATTTTTTCTGTCAGCCATATTAAATAATAAGTGTAAAAGCCTAACTATTCAGGGAACACTTTTTGAGTTTGAAAATCCCAAGGTAACTATAAATCTGAAAACTGAAAAAAGGGAGTTTTGTACACTATGATCACAGTAAGTCATGTGATGAAATACAGCAACCATGTGATGAAAGACAGATATTCAGGTACTGGAAAACACAATCATACACTTGTAGGAATGTAAGAAAAAATGTCAAACCACATTCATGGGGGGGTAGAATTCAATAATATTTCATATTATTGAACAACACCCATCATATTACCTTTAAATTGTTAAAAGTTTCTCAAACTTCTGGCAGATCAATGCTTAATATCCAAACCTGTGTAAAAGGAAGTGGCTTGGCAGAGGAGGTAAAACTAATTTAAATATGTAATACTTACCTGCTATTATTGTGTTTTATGGGCAATAAAAGCAGGTAAATTTGACATAATTAAATATAAGTTTTACACCCACCAAACAAAACTTTGTTTTCATAGCAATTATACAATACCTGCTACTATTACGTTGCTGAATTTGACAGAACAGTGGGAGGTTGGTGGCCCAAGATAAGTTGTCAAATGAAAATACCACTTATGTCTGTAGGATGTTCTACTGTGCACTGGGGAGTGGTTGAAGTTCTTGTTGGGCTTATACAGTTCAACCTAAAGTATCAATACCGTCACTCTAGTGCAACAATGATTGATGGTAAAATGACAAAAAAAGCATAATTGCCGTATAGTGGCTTTCATTACAACATCTGAAAAAGCCCAAAATGGAGCAATAGTCCTGACCTCATGGGCTTTGATTTTCCTGAAAAGAGCTCTCTGTTAGTGTAAGACTGATAGGCTCTTTTGATAGTGTGGAAATCTACTTCACAACAGTGGTTGCTAAAATATAAGAAGTACCCTTCAAAAGGAGAAAATGAAAAGCTACAATTATTTATTTTTTTCTTTTGATTTAGAATCATTAGGCTCTAACTGGGCAAAGGAGATCTTGATCATCCCCAGTATAGATATGACTGACACTGGGGAATTCAATAGAAATAGGAGTTGCCATTAAAACCATAAATACCACTGAAATGTAAACAACCCTCTTCCACTGAGGTAGAGGAGGAAGACTGTTTCAAGGATCTGGTCCTTGAAGAAAGATTCACTCAAATGTTCATAAGGAAGTTTTATTTAATGGAAAAAGAACACACCAGATGTTCCACTGGTATCTGGAGCTCAAAGTACCTGGCAGCTTAGTTCTGAAAGATGTTGGGCTGTCTGATTCTATAGTTTAACCCATTGAGAATTTGGCAATATTAGGAACTGGCATTGCTCATCACTCAAATCTTGAGAAGCCACATAAAGTATTAGCTTTCAAAACAATGTCTTTGCATCAAGAGATGTTACCTGTAGAAAGCTTTTGACCTTTGATATCTTCTGCAGTGTTCCAAAGCAGGTGAAATTATTCTGTGGAGATTGCCATGGACATATAAAGTGTAAGTCTCAATGACTTGACAATGCATCTGCAGACGATTCCTCATTCAACAGATTGAAGGAGGCGGCAAAAAAGTTCAGCATGGTTTTGAATGTCATTGCCTTCAGTTCCAAAACCTTCAGAACCTAGAAAAAGAGACTAGCTTAGTTGCTGCCAAACTCCGCACCTAGGAAGCATGAGAGTCTAAGTGGGTAAAGCTGATGAATGGACCATGTAGCTATTGGTTGAAACAAGGGGTTGAAGGGTTAACTGGTCCCTCTTGGCCTCTCAACAAATTTTGAGTCAGAAATATGACCATCAAAGATTGGTGAAGCAATATCAGATCCACATTAGTCTGTGCCTCAGTGCCTCAGAGCCTCTCCAAACTGGAGAGAATTTTAGTCTCTGATAATCCTGAAAGATTGGGACACAGATGTGGGAGAATTGGGCAGTAAACATTATTTAGAGCCTTACCAAATATGAAGCTTTTCTTATCCATCGCCTGACTCATTGGGAAGGATGGAGAAGGACAGACCAACGGATGAGAAGGACCTGGAGTAGTGAGGTCTACTGGGAATTCTGCTACATCCACAAAAATTGGCAGTTCATCATCCTGCCTCACACTCAGACCAAGGCAGGATTTGTATCTTTTCTTTCCATATAGGAGGAGTGGCCTTTCTGACTCAGTGATTCTTCATCCTGTCTACGCTCACAAGAGGTGGGAGAGCAGGACTACTCCACTGATCCTCTCTCCATGAAGATAAGGACTGGCGATTCCCTATTGATGTGTTTGAAGGCTTGTGAAAGGTATCCAATGACTTGGTGACATATATTCCTTGACAGTTACTTGGCATATTATTCTGTGGCTGGTACCTCATGCCTAGTGACTGGTAACAGAACCCAAATGAATATTGCCTGACTACCCAGTGACTGGTGCCTGTGTATCTCATGGAGAGTTATCAGTCACTGGGCAATGACCAATCAGATGATGTCGACTTTAATGAGCAATATCTATACAGGGAACTTAACACTTAAAAACAGCTCAATTTAAATCCATGTCTACTTCAGTGAGATGAAGACCACACTTCACTTGCGTTGCCAAGGTGGGGCTTGTTATTGAAGGACTGGCAGCTTCCCTACATAGTGAAGTGCTGATGATCACAGGAACTGACATCTTCTGGAAAATGTCAGAGATTCCATGCCTCCTTCTAGTGAAAGTGGGCAATTTCCTAATCCCAGACATATCTCTCAGGAAGGCTAGTAACTTCCAAACATTGGAAAGTCCAGAAGACCATTCCTGGCCCAATAGACCACGAATTGTCTGCCATGTCTGAAAGTTAGATAAACCACAAATTACACACTGTGCAAACTAAACAGTTGGTGTGCTTGTCCCATGCCCACAGTTTATGCCAACATTACCAATGCCAAGAGTCATTAGTATAAGCTGAAAGGAATATTAGAAATAAGCACTGAACCAGAAACAAACTTTGATTGGAATTACTTTTGATGACACCAGTTACTATTTAGATGGATTAAACACAATGAGCACTGCTTTGCTACTTAAATACTTGAAATGCTAACAATCAACCAAAACAGCAATGTATACTCCAAAATAAAGCCAGGACTGGGGACAAAATTACAAATACAACACAGATAAGGGATATGATTGATAGTAGATCTAGCAAAATATGACATAAAAAATGAAGAGTTGTCTGCCCCATGAGACCCAATAAAAAGGAAAGATGATATTCTGAATATTGGACGTGGACTGAGGTATTTGACTGGAATCATATTGGTTATTACTCTCAAACTCCTATTTCAAATTGGATGATATACTATTGTCCTTGGATAAAGCAAAACAAAAACAGCAGGTAATAGATCATTGCTTTTGAATGTGGATCTCAGCTTACCAACTTGAAGCTGAAAAAACAACTGAAGAACATATCGGCAACATTGAAGTTATTATAGGAAAAATGTGTCTCTAATTTGTTTTTGAAAAGTCCAAGAAATCATTAGGGATTTCCATATAAACATACATTATTCCCTGGGAAAGCAGTTTTTCTAAAAATATATGCAAGGGAATTATGAGTTTATATGAAAAGCAAAGCAAATTCTAAATTGCATCTATGGGTGATTACTCCACATTAAAATTATCTTCCCAGGATTCCAAGTATATTTTATTGTAACAGCCATCAGATTATTTTGTGCCTCATACTGGGTTCTGTTATGATTTTCTATGTGACACACAAATAATGACTTGCTTCTCTTTATGATCTCAACAATGAACTACTAGTTACTACATGCTAACTAGTGAAGCAAGTCTATCAAATTTAACAAAATCTTACATTTGTGAGAGCATGTCCCAAAATCTATAAGCTGGAGACAATTTCTTCGCTAATACGTATGTTGTAGTAAATGAGGCATTATAGACCTAACACGATTAGTAGAAATTTTTTAAACAATTAACAATATTTAAGGTGCTCTCACCCAAAGTTAATTAAAATTGAAAATACCTATATATTGTCATAATTGGCTAGCATAATAAAACACTATTTTTTGCAATTTTGTATTAATAATGTCATACAGGACAATTTATGACAATACTGGGTCCAAACAATTTTGGTATATTCTGGAAGTTACAGAAGCATCAAAATGGTCTAATATGGAGCAAAAGAAAGCTTATTTACAAAAGGGTTTGTTCAGGGAAACTTAACAGGTCATCAAGTAGAAATTCCTTCCATGTAACTGAGCTACATACCTCACTAATATCACCCATCATATTTCCCTGGACTCTCCTGTCACCTTGTGCTGTATGAGCAGCTGAAATGGATTTTTAAAATAATGCTAAGGAACAGGTTGAAGTTGCTGTACACAGAAAAATTAAAAAATTTAAAATTTAATTTATTTTTTATGGATCCATGTTTTGACAATTATTAATAAAAGTGTTAAATAATAAAGCATTTGTTGACTGAAAAAAAGAAACAACCCAAAGAAATAAATAAAATAAATGCTGCATAGTCCCTTTGCTTTAAAATATCTACCAAAATGTAGTTTAAAAAATAAAGTTATGATAAACAAATTTGCATTTCTTTCAAATTTTTCTTGCTTTAACAATTGTAAATCATACAGTTAAGGCTTTGGGACATTTGGATAGATAAGCCTTGGGACATTTGGGCAGATAAGCCTTGGGACATTTGGACAGATAAGCATTGGGACATTTGGATAGATAAGCATTGGGACATTTGGACAGACAAGCCATTGGAGAGAAGATTAGAACAAGAATTTAGCCAAGGCCTGCATGTTGAGTCTACTCCTGAGCCTCAATAATAGTGGTATTTAAAAACAAATGCATACTTAATTCAAATTCCAAATCCAAAGATTGTACAAGAAAATATTTCAGAAACAGAAGCAAAGAAATAACTTTAACACCTAGTTTAATTTTGGGTGTTGGTAGACCTGCAATAATAATTGCTACAATGTAGCTTTTGCCAATGTAACAGAGACAAAAATTACCTTGACACTGTACATCAAGGAAAGATAGATTAATATGATTGTTAGTGTGCATGGATATATGCATTCTGATTGAAATTTGAAGCAACAAAGGCACCAGCTAATTTAGGATTACCAAAATGAAACTTGTATACATAACTAAATGTAATCAATATAAACTAAATGCAGGAAATTTGTAGTGTTCCATCTCGATTTGCTCTGAGTACATCAAATAATCCAAAACCTTTCAAGATGTAGGCCGTTTATTAGTGACCATGGTCAAGAAGAAAATACAGCAAATTCTGACTTTGAGGAAATGCTATATTTTACTCTGGAATTTCCAATGTCAAGGTATTCACAGGATAGTACCGACTGTTTATTGGAATGAACATTAGGAATTTAGTTTTGCACGGAATAGAGATAATTTACACCAAAATGGCCCCAAAGGCAAAAGATTTTGCACCAGGCTATCAGAAATGCATGTAAATTATGCCAAACCACTCTCTAAATGAAAGAACACTGAATATGAGTGAAAAAAGATTTGTACTTCCTTCTTTAAATCAGCATGACACTTTGAAGGCAGTTGCTTTTAAATACCACTATTAGCTGCATACTTTAGACTATAGTTAAATTCAGAATTTTTGCAACAGAATATTTTTATAACACATTGTCACCATACATAATGCATACCAGTTTTCCATTTAATGTGAAATCAAATTGTATTTCTCTGAGAAAACTTAACCCATTCACATTAATGTTAGGGGATTATATGCCTGCTACTTTGTACATCCCATCCCACTGAAAGATGAAAATCATCTTTTCCTGTCTCTCATATTGATAAAGGGCAATAACTCTTACCCATTATCTCCCATTACATTTATATTGTGGTCATTGCACCAACATAGAAACTGCCACAGATTTATTAGACATAATAAGGACCACTGTGCCTCAGAATCGATCCCAACAGAAGTGAAAGGCAACGACGACTGGCTTCATTTCTAAAAGGCTGATGTTAAATGGCCACTTCCTGGCTCCCAACTTGCCACTGATAGTAGTTAAGTCTAGTAGTAGTAGTATATAGAGAAGTAGGCATCCCAACCATACATACTGGTGTGGCAACATTTCAACTTTGGGCTTCTCCAGCTGGATCCCTATTGTCAGCCAACAAGGGCTGCACCTTTGATGCAAGAATGGTTGTATCTTGGTTGTGCTCATGCCTGTTTGATCAAGAGGACTTGAAAACAGGAGGCATTGTCCTAACAATGTCATCTGTAAGGGGCTAATAAAAAGAATGATCAAGTTCACCACTGCATTGAATAATCCAGGGAATTGAAGGAATTCTCCTGCTGAAGTCCATATCCTGTTAGAAACAGACTTCATGAATTTAATGATCCTGCTTACATGAACACGAGGAAGCCATACCAGATTCAGGTTGGTGATAAACTCCATACCCAGAGGGACAAAATAGTAGGATTGGCTGGAGGTCCAACTTGTCTTGGAGTAGGATAGAACTTACCTTGTAGGACGTTGTCCAGGCACACTGTTGTCATTGTAGATATGTACAATGTGATGATGCAATCCATAACCTTGGTAACAACCCAAGGGCTGATTATGAGTCCAAACAGTAGGACTTTGAACTGACAAACCATGTTGCAGTAAGCAAAACAGAGAAATTTCTGTGATGAAGGGTGGATAGGGATATGAAAACATGTGTCTGTAAGATCAAAACTGATGGCATACTTGTCCTGTCAGATGAAGAGATGGATTGATATTGCAGTCTCCATCTTGAATTTCAGTGGCAAAATGTGCCATAAGTTGAAGTGACTCAGGTTGCTGATCATTGTCAACTTACCATTTGTCTTCCAAATAAGAAGCAGCATTGAATTAAACTCCTGAGACCATGTTTTATGCACAATCACCATCAAATGTTTTTATGAGTAATCATATCTCCTGCTGTAGAAAGGCATATTTTTCCCGATCTGACAAGATGTCTATGAAATCCAAAGCACTTCTGAAATGTCCAGCATCACCCGATTGTTCTGAGGGAAATGGGTGGTATTTTGAGTCTGAGATCCCTTGTCCCTAGTCCACTGTGTGCGTTGAGCGGTGAGTTGGAGGGGCAGTTCCTGAGCTGTCTAGCTCTTAACTTCTTCAATTTTTCCTCCATAGAGTAATGGTAACCAAATGGGGTCATCCTTAAAGCCCAGTCATGATGAGGCTTGAGTGACACACACCACAGACATGCAACATGTTTGTATCAGGTGTAAGTTGGCTAAAGCATCAACAGATTGGCTGTGGTATGGTAAGCTGCCCGGTTGATGACCCTACCAATCCTGGCTGTCACCTTCCTATGGGGTCAGAAAATTGCCAATGAGCACAAATGTTTGATTTAAGATGTAGTCACTATGTCATTGACTAGCTTTGATGTGGCATGGAACAGAGATTTGTTCACTTATAAAACAGTGGAGTGGATAGGTAAACTGCTGCTAGATTTTTGTCAAGGGCCAGTAGATCAGAACTGAAAGTGTCTGAGTTTTGTACCAGATTGTTTCTTTTGCTTGGTTTTCTAAAAAGAAAGCCTTAGAATTGTCCAGGTCACCGATTCTACTCTGCATTCAGTTGAAGATCTCCTAAATTTTATCCAAATGGGGAAGAGACAAAAGGATGGCATCTATTCCTCCTTGCTAAAATCTACCGATGCTTTAACTTTAGTCTTGAGTAGTAGTAGTAGGTGGAAGGCATTCTGGAAGGCCAATACCCTATAAATTTCCTCAACTGCAACCTTGAAGTTAAAGTTTAGTCCATTCTATTACCAGATCTGAGTATGGCTTATCTGTACAAGCTTTGTCACACTCACTGTGTGTGGAGTCTTGATTTGCTTTCACTTGCAGCTCAAAAAAGCTATACCGGTGGCATCACTGACTGAATTCTGTCATCTTTGCAAATGTCACTAACTCTACCAACTACCATATGGATTAGCAATGAACATATGGAAATCAGATACATTGGAATAGCTGGGTTGCCTGGCATATGGGCAACACTGATGCAGGCAGCATAGAAGATGATCTGGCCACTCCAAGGGCATGGCTGGACAAAGATTTCTCACTGTAATCTCTGCCATAGTAAGGGTACGTCATCAATGGTATGGCTAAACAGACAATCTGTCACTAAGACCCCCACAAATCCAAGTTGCCCAGATTGCTTTATCAAAAAAGCTGGCTGGATGGCCAATACCAGCTGGACAGCTGGTGATGAATGGGTGGATGGTGACTGTGAGGATTATTATGAAATGGATCTAGTACGAACCCAATGTGTCTGGACTTATAGACCCAAAGGCTATGCTAGGACATGTAGGGGACTTATGCCCATTGGGCAGCCTAAAATTGGGGGAACACTCCGCCAATGAATTGGAATGTGTGGAAGTAAGAAAGAGAAATAACTGTCAATAACTGTCATTTCCAGGACCAGATGATGCATCTGTTAAAAGGCAGATGGTTGTACCATCACAACATTATTCTCAACTGCAGCTGATGTCACTGTGCCTAATGGTTGTAAGCAATGAACTTTAGGCTGAGGGAGAACACCAATGTCCAACACAAGACTCACAATGGAGGCTGACTTTAGATGTATATTAAGGACATCAGCGTTATCTTTCCTTCACTTATTCTGTCTTTCCTTTCCTTTTGATATCTTCTGGACTATTGTAGCCCAGAATTCCTGTGTCCATGTATTACACATGCTGCATGGTATAAACGATGTTTATTTTGCAATGCAAGAGTCATGGTTGTCTTCCTTTGCTTTGAACTTTTTGCATTTCATACATTTAGTTGACATTTCTACTGAAATGATGCAAAGAGGGAAAACAAAGCATAAATGATCAATTCAGCATGTTACTAACTACCACCTCTGTTACTAATGGAGCGAGCAAAAATAGCTTCATGCTAACTTGCAAATGACAACTTGAGTCCAACGATAGCATATTGTAATGTGGTCATAAAAAAGTCTGTAAAAGTCACAAAAATCACTCAAACTTGGAAAACAATTTAAAATAATGTACACAACCAGTAGAAGAATCATATCCAATTTTAACACTAATATGGCTTGGACTGTTTGTGGTGTAATGTACATGTTAGCAATAGAGCTTAGCAACTCATGGTGATGGCAAGAGGAGGTAATGTGTAAGAGTTGATACCCTTTACATATATGAGACAGACAGGAGTTTTCTAAGTAGGGCTGGATTCATGCTTGTAAGATTTTACAAGTTTTCAATCTTAAATCTGAAATAATTGGAGGTTATTTACCATCCGGACGACTTCTTCTCTGTATGGGTCTATTTTCACCCTCTTCTCCTTCATCTTCACTTTCTTCTGATGTCCCTTCCTCAGAACCTGGAAAAAGTAATAGAGAAACATGTTCAGCATCTTCTACCAAACTCTGCATGGAATGAATATACCATCAGTATCTAAACAAAATGAGAGTACAAGTATTTTCTGTATCCCATGACCATTAAAGTCTGGTGTGGATTTAGATTACTTTTTTTGCAAGTTCTGGAACAATTAATTTGAGCTTTCTTTTCTTAAATTTTGTGAAGAAAAATAAATTTCTACATATATATTATAATTGTGAAAATCACATCAAATTCAACAAGAGTTACCTGTTAGTTTACCCTATTAAATACATTAATCTTGGTGCCTAATAATGACAGGAACAGGACTATCATTACTCATCTGCATGCATCTGACTTTCCAAAAACAATAACATCAATATGAAACATACAAAAATCACATCAATATCAAACATATGAAATAGCACCAATATAAACATACAAAAATTATATCAATATCAAACATACAAAAGTTGCATAAATATCAAACAAACAAAAATCACATCAATATCAAACAAACAAAAATCATATCAATATCAAACAAACAAAAATCACATAAATATCAAACATCCTATATACATGCATACATGTCATACAAGTTTACTGTCAGACCTGAGTTACGTATATTTGTGCTCCAGTGTATCTCTCTCCACATCAGACTTGTACAAACTTTAACACAAAACTTTTAACTTGTTTATGATGCTGATGCCATTGTTACCAGACAGATGCCTATGTTTCATTATTCTTATGCTGGTTTGAGAAATTATCTTTTTATCAAAATGCCAATGACCTAATGTATATTTTGGAATGGGGATACAATGACAGACTTCTCTTATCATACAGTATATATTATAAATAATCCTACAACAGTAAGTCTTAACACCATGAACCAGCTTTGATTATACCCTTAAAAGTATCCTTTTTTCTATTATTTTAATGTAATATTTGAAATAAAAATGATATTTTTATCTATTTTACATACATATTAGCACAAATAAAAGACCCTTGAAAAGACTGACACTCTCGTATCCAGAATATTAGATATGAACATTTCTTTCTTTTACTGCTGAGTGTTAAAACCATTTCTGATAATATTATGCATTGACCAAATAATAAAACTCTACAAAATGTTTTGTCCTTGATACATTTACATGTGTTTTTTAAATACCATTTTGCCATTTTTTATGATCTACTATAAACACTCCTGTATAAGTCAAATCCAACTGCATAACATACAGACCACAAATAGATGTTATGTTACTCTGTGTATCATTTCTAATCCTACACAGACATAGCATTACCTCTTCATTGTTATATACTCAAGCAAATAGAACTTTAGTAACTTGATTTTATAAACATGATAGCTGGATATCAATCTGTTGGCATGCATTATATTATAGTATGTGTTATCTAAAATATACAAATATCTAAAGAAAGGCATCTAGACAGTGAGCCATAGAACATCAGTCTCATTTGGCCTTATTGTTGTCAACAAATTAAATCCAGTTTCAACAGTGAGATATGGAAAGTTATAAAGGAATTCTAATTGCCAATAAGTGTTGCATAAATAATACACAAAATATAACTGCATATTGCACACATATATACTGACAGGAACATGGGATGCACAAATGCATGTAAAAACACCATATTCTTTGCAATAAAGCATCTATTATAACTCTATCACACATGCAAAACCTTTAACATGGAATGTTTACAGTGACAACATGACTGCTGACAATGTTAGAAACTAACTTTTTCTAGTAAAATGTGTTTCGTTGAGAATACTTACCCAATAATAACAGCTTAGGGGAACTACTACCCCCTTGCAATCAAGCCATCCAATATTATAACAATCTAATCTAAAAGAAGCTAAACTTTATCTGCCACCTAGGTGGCAGCCAGGCAGAGTGATCACCCCTTAGTATATGGACTGGCACCAAATCCCATGAATATATCAGCTAATTCTGGAGTGTAAGGCACTGTCTCGATGGATGTAACTGGTGGGAGAGCTGGTAGGGTTTATGTGTATTGGGTAAGTATTCTACTTTATATACCAATCAGAATACCTTAGAAGAATAGGTAAAAGATGGAGGGGATACATCCCCTTACCTGGGAGATACCATCTCTGGTATGCTACAGTATGTGAGACAGCTTCTAGATAACCTGAACGGAAAAGACTCCATTCGTCAGGAAGTGGCTTCAAACAGCAAATTTTTTTCCCTCCTGCAAACTCGGCATAAATGAACTCGTCATAGAGATGCATCTGTCAAATGATCTGGAAGGTTAACTTTTGTGCGATCCAGATCAACCTGAACCCTTTATAATAAGAGATCTCTTATAAAATACTGAGGAAGTGTACTCGGAGCTCATCCTATGCATGGACAATGAGAGAGAACAGTTTCACTCCTATGCAAAGTTGATGCTGACTGTCCTATCTTCATGAGTCAATATAGAGAGCAAAGTCATGAGGTGTGTTTAGTCCGATGAAGGACATATAGTCCACTTATTCAGGATGAAAATGCCTACGGCCTATGCTGATATATTATCCTTCCCCTTCTGAAGGTAAATGAGGTGTGATCTCAGTCAATGTCAAGGCTTGATAGTCATCAAATAGCACTTCAAAACTTGCACTGGGTCCTGTTGATGAGCTTGTGATGAAGTGTCCAGACCAAAAGGCAATTAATACCATTATCAAATTCCTCACAAATGGAAGCTTGTTCTTGGTAATGAAGGCTAGGGCTCTATAAGCAATACTTATCCAGCATGGGGAAACTGCAAGTAGCGGGATTCACCAATAAGACATGTATTGCTGATTTTGCCTGCTGACTGACTGCCAAAGTAGTGAGGAAGCATGATCTAAAATATGGGTGAACTAAGTAAGCTTTTGATAGTAGTACAAATGATGTCTTATTCTGCCAGGTTAATACTCATGATAAACATCTACTTAGGCAATTGTCCTATGGCACTGACCAGGAGAAATCCAAAAGAATAGAAGATCAGATAGATCTTTGGTTTCTTTGATATCCTCTCCTCTATGATAGCACAGTATCCCAGTCAATGTAGGGATGCCTTTGCATGCCTCTAAAGTGGATGGCCATCTCACTAAAGGGATTATTCACCACTTGTGAGAACTATTGGTTTAAAGAGAAGGTTGCTAGAATATTCCCCTTTTGATTGTAGTAATAAGGCTGAGGAGACACTCATATATGCTGATTACTGTATCCCCTTCCAGATCAGGTATTGAAGGAATGTATACATTCTGAAATTCCCGTCTAAAGTAAGTGTATTGTTTCATGTCCAGGATGAGTAAGAGAATGGTTGAGGTTTTGGCATTCCAACTTGTTGCCAATAAGTCCAACGTAGATCTATCCCATGGAGTGTCTATCGAGTGAAGACTGAGGGACAATGAGACCATTCCATTTAAATTATTTCTTTCCTGCAGAACCATGAATCTGCCAATACATTAGCCATGTTAGTAAATGGCAAACTTAAGCATGTATGCTTGGTGAGGACACCACTTTAGAAAATCCCAAACAAGAATACAAAGGTCTGAGTAATTCTGCTCTTTGAGACAAGTCACCATGGTGATGTTAATGGACAGAAAGAGAACTCCTTTCTCATGAAGGTTCACAAGGTACCAATGAAAGCTTTAAAAATTATATACACTTTGATGATGTTTACATGTAGATAATGATCTCAATAGGGCCATGCTCCAATGGTAGTCTGAAATGGTAGAAAACCTACTTTCTCATCCCTCTGTGTTCACATCCATGGTATATTGTGGTTGCTGGAGACTGCGCTTGCAAAGGTATCACTGATGAGAGTCCAAACTGGTTTTCCTGCATTCGAGATAAAACCTCGTGTTGTTACCGATTGTGAGAGTTGGCCAATGGTCGAAGGTCAAAGATGTCCACTACCACAGTGAGCAAAACTTGGCTGGTGAAGGAATTCTGTCAGATTGATTACTCCAAATAGGCATGGAACCCATCATTGCATGAATTCAATTCTTGTTTCTTGGTAACATATTCTTGAACTTAACCATTGAATCTTGAATGGGTACAGGGTAAAAAATGATCTTGCTGACAAACAGATTTTGTAATCTCCACAATGGATGGTGTTAGGTAGGACCTGTTGTTGGAATTCATTGCAAACCCAAGAGCATAAGAGTTGACTGAATGTTCATAGGATGATGACCAACTGACTAGTGCTATGTTGTAGCTGCAGAACTCTGGTCTAGTAAAATGTGATACTGAGTCCCCAGGAGACCTGCTGGGTCCCCATGACATCACATAAAATCTTCCCCATCAACTATGAAAGATTGGAGCCTTCTCCATACCAGGACCTATAATAACAGTGGGGTGGGAGTAGTGTCTCTATATACGTCATAGCAACAAAAAAAATGGTCTCATGGAACACTGGTGAAAACAATCGACTTCCCTCGGACTCTTCCACTTAGTTGTAGGATTGTTTCACAGTGGCATGCATTCTAAGGACATCTCCTTGATCTTGTTGTCTGCCTTTGCAAATCCCACTGTTATAGTTGAGACAGTGTAACGTTGGCATGTTGCAAATTCTCTCAACCAGATAATTAAAGAAGGGAATAGATGATGAAAGCTGCGAGCATATCTTGGGCAATGAATGGTATGTAAGGTGAAGTTAGAGAGTTTTGCATCTTTTTGCTACTTGTTGATAGCTCATTGCTGCTATTTCATGGCTATAGTATGTCTTGTCTCTTTTAAGAAGTGGATCATCCTATGAATTTGCTCCAGATTGTTTCATTGATCAAACTCGTAGAGCACCTTAAATTTATATTATGACATCATGTATATGCTGTGATTGTAGACCTTATGATCCCTTGTATATGACCAAGTCCAGCTGAAATGGAAATAGATCATCTGTGTGAAGAAAACATCATCTGATTCTGTATGTTGGGATGGGTTAAGGGATGTCTGATTAACATAACTGGTCTGTGCATCTGTTGTGCAAGAGGATAGGTTTTGCTAATTGCTTCGATCTTTCCCCTGCTGTTCAGCAATAGGTATAGATTCGGACCCCGAGGTGGCAATGTCTATTGGAAATGCTAATAATGAGGAGTCCTGTGGTAGTGACCTATAAAGATTTTGATTGTAAAAGGAGTTGAAAGAAAACTCTTTGGTAGATGATTTCACCTGACATCAGAACTGTAGATCTGGCAGGTGATTTAGAGAAATGAGGCTAGAATTCTGATGGGGTTGGGCAGGGAACTTCAGTAAAAGCTTCCAAGGTGGAGTTCACTCATCCAAGTAGGATCTAATAACATTGAGGGAATGTTAATGCTAGAATCATTGTTTATAGATGAAGGTAGTGAAGCTGACATCTCCTGAGCTACCAGCAAAGTAGTTGGAGAAGAATGTCAATGATGGCGATCACTATACTTTCAGCTGTGGCAAGTCAAATCTCTTTACTTCTAACATGTCGCCACGTACAGCCTCTTGGGTGACAATGGCTTAAAGGAGGATGAAGAGACATCTCTCAAAAACGGAGGTCCCAAGAAAGACATTGTATGCCTGAAGTGTTTGAGGTACTATATGAGTATGATTGATCCATGAGGATGTTTATATAAACTAGTATGTCTTCCACAGGAAATGCCTACCAACACTATGCAGTTAAACTGATCCATGATCCATGTATAACTGGTTTTAAGAAGTGCATTCCCAGGTATTACAGCAATAAACTGGGCATCATATGCAAGTTGCAGAACTGGAAAAGTTTGTTTTCTGGCGGCTAATACAGTATGATCAATCAGAGTAATATGGCCAAATCCAGTGGTCATGGCCCATTGCAATCAGAGTTATATGGCCAAGTCCAGGGGCCATGACCCATTGCAATCAGAGTTATATGGCGAAGTCCAGTGGTCATGACCCATTGCAATCAGAGTTATATGGCCAAGTCCGGTGGTCATGACCCATTGCAATCAGAGTTATATGGCCAAGTCCAGTGGTCATGACCCATTGCAATCAGAGTTATATGGCCATGTCCAGTGGTCATGACCCATTGCAATTAGTTATATGGCCAAGTCCGGTGGTCATAGCCCATTGCAATCAGAGTTATATGGCCAAGTCCAGTTGTGAAGAAACATGGCCATCTTAACTGGCATGATGTTGTCCAGTTCTTGAGGTTGGGGCAGGGTAGGGGATACTAAAACACATATATGGTCCATAATTATCATATGCAAGACTGCAAGTGATGCTTGCTGCTTCTCTCCATCTCACTACCCAGAGCAGATATGGCTTGACCTCATGTGTGCAGGCAGATATTTTCATCCCCCCAAGATATGATTGACTTCTGTTATTGTTGTTGCTGTTATTACTGTTGTTGTAGGGTTTAACGCCATTTTTCAGCACAA
>QKMX01344353.1:10092-21661 GCA_003401595.1 Venustaconcha ellipsiformis | reverse complement strand
GTCAGCACTTTAGACCACTCGGCCACTCTGGGGCCTCCTGTAGGACTGGCATAACTCTTATATGTATTAGTATTACTACAGCTGAAACTATTATGTTTAGAATGTTTTAACATAATATACATTTTTAAAGTTGATATAGATTTTTTAATGTACAATGTCCTGAATCCTTTAGAAAATTTGTGACCTGCTTGTGATTTGCCCCGGTAATTGTGATTTTAATCTTTAAAATCATTCAGTAAAATATTTTGTTTAAAAGTATTCATGTTTCATAACAAATTATATACTGTTTCCAAAGCTTAAACATTTGCCTGAAATGTCCAATGCATTCCAAACTTGAGAACTTGCAATCATTACAAGATTATTTTTATGATGAACCACCAAACAGATAACAGTGTTCAAATTACAAACAAAAGAGAATTCTGTGTGTTAACAAGCAACATGCAGAAGAGCACTGATATTCAGCACTTCTTTTTATTTACAGAGACAAGGAAGTAATCAGTATACAATGGCTAAATATCGAATAATGATATTCACCACTTCTCTTTATGTTTTCAGAGAGGAGGAAGCTATCAGTATAGAAGGGTTGAATGTAGCACAAATGAAAGAGCTACGAGAGAAAGCAGAAAAACATGCATTCCAAGCAGAAGTAGATAGAATGATGAAACTCATCATTAACTCCTTATATAAGAACAAAGAAGTAAGTAAATAAAGATTATCTCTTTAACTTGAAAGTGAATATAACATTTGTTCCAGTTAAGAGAAATTTTAATAAATGATGAATAATGTTTTAAAATGTGACAAAACTGCCCTGGTAATTTTTTTTGTCATAATACCAAAAGATCCCATGCCATGACCTTTCATCCTCCATCCTGGATCTGTTGGTCATTTTTATTATTGCTGCAACTTCAGAACTTCTGGGGAGATAGTCATTAAACTGTACCCATTTACCCAAATGTCTAATTTGTCCTGAATGAGGATGGTACAAGTTTATATCTGATATGATTGCCATCTTTACCTACTACTCCTGAAAAGATGGTCATATTGACACTATGTTTTTACAAAATGACTTTTTATGAACTTGTCTTAAATTAACATAACATCTCAGACCTTCAGTGTGGCCATATGTAGAATTTTTATTACTGCTTCTCCAGAAATAATAAAATACTTGTGATGTTTTTTGGTATTTATAAAAAATAGTGCCAATCTGATTTCCGTCATTAGCACCAAATATTGTTATTGAAGGATGCCATGAACTAAATCAGAATAATATCACTTTTAATTAATTTTTTTACAAGAAATATTCCTCAGATTTAACCAAATGTCATGTAATTATGTCTTTTGCATTGTCTGAGACAAGTTAATTGAACCACAATCGACAGTTCACGGTTATGACAATTAATTTGGACTACACTTAGATCTAACCTGTGAACATTTTAATGAAAGTACAAGACAATTTTGCTGCCAGATTTGGTATTATGCTGCAAGTTTCTCATGAATATCAGAGATGTTTTCATTACTCAGCAATTAAAAAAAAGAAATTATCTTCTCTTGAATTAGTGAAATTTTTTTCAGGTTGTAGAACATTATTTCCTTAATATAATTTATACAATTTTTTTTTATACTGTTGACACTTTTCATGTGTACCACAAGTTCTTCTTGATATGTAACAAAACAAATTCTGTAATGTATTATCCATGGCTAATACAGTGCCTGTATTAATCAGTTAAAATGATGTAAATGTTGGGAACCATTGATTGCATAATACTGTTTTTTCAATTCGCAGATTTTCCTAAGAGAATTGATATCCAATGCCTCAGATGCTTTAGACAAAATTCGGTTCTTATCATTAACAGATAAGAATGCTTTGGCAGCTACACAGGAGCTTAGTATCAAAATCAAGGTAGGTGCAAATTATCATTGCTGCTGCAGCTACTGACGCATTTTCAGGCTGTGATAAATATATGTAAATGATGATAGAATGGTCCTTTTTCTGCATCTTGTCTCAGAAAATTAGAATAGGTTATAGTTTTGCACATTGCAGGTTTGATTCTTGTCTGATGTTGCCCATTATAACTGTAATAGGATATAGAATTGTCACTGTCTCACAATCACCAATATGAAGGCTATTATGGTTTTTCCTGACTGTGTTAATAGCTTCGTCTTGTACATCAAAAAGGCTTTTCTTTCCTATATTGTTGCATTATCTGTCAGGGAAAAAAAGCAGGAAAGTGTTTTAATACATTGTTACTGAATCTCAAAGCTATTTTTCCCGTTAGATTAAAAGTTCATTAAAATGGCTATATTTATTAACTCCCTTTAACATTAACTGTAGCCTGTAGGACAGCACTATAGTTACCTTTCAGACCTGAGTAGCCAACCTGAGACACCCAATTTAAAGCTATTTTTGAACTCAGAGCTGAAGACAAGAATTTAATAAATTGTGTTTTATTTCCTGCTTTAGAACTAAATGAATTTTTTTTAAAAATTATTTGGGTGGTTTGGGATTTATTGTATTTTTGAAAGTCAGATATTGTGAGAACACAGTATGCAATAGCGGACTGAGCCTTAATCATTCAGGTTTAATTTGGATGTGACTCCTGAATTTGGCAACTTTCAGTTAATTTGTCTCCTAATGTGAAATTGTTATTGGGGCTACGGGTAAGTAAGACTTTAGAATTTTCATCTTGCATGCTGGTTTGTGTTCCTAGACCAGTATCAAATCAAATTCTTGGGAATAATCTTGTTATTATATATACAATGGAGATTGGAGGATCTGTATGAATCATAATTTGTTTAAACCACTTCATTGTTTCTTAGACTCTCAATATCATGTAAACCTTTTCTAGGCCGACAAAGAACACCATGTACTCCACGTCACTGATACTGGAATTGGCATGACAAAAGCAGACCTGATAAACAACCTAGGAACTATTGCAAAGTCAGGAACAAGTGAATTCCTTACTAAGCTTGGTGATGCATCGTCAACAACAGAGATGACTGACCTTATTGGACAGTTTGGTGTCGGATTCTACTCGACATTCCTTGGTGAGTTTCTTGAGATTTATTCCCCCAAGAATCTACCGTATATACCAGTCTGTAACAAATGCCATGGTCAATGTTGTACCTTCTAGTAGTGATGTCAAGTGAACATTGTAGACCCTTCTTTACTGATGCATTTTTACATGGCAGATTTGGGCTTACACTGTTCAGATTTTTGTTGTATATCATGAAATAGTGATTTTTTTTTTAGGCTTACAGCTGTTGGCTGTTTATATTTAAACAATTCACAATGCGCTTGCCATAACTTACACAAAATCACGATTCTTTCTTTGGTAAACATATTTTACATCATTGTGAAAGGGTTCAGTTTATAGGACGTGTCTTTGTCAAATATAGCTGACAATATTACGTCCGTTATCCATAGGATATCATATTGTTTCATGCTGCTGCATTTATTTATCTTTTAAAAAAAAAGATTATTAAACTGGACTTGCTGCCTGGTCATTCACGTATGTTTTTCTGGGATCTTTAGTAACCAGGGAACTGCATTGACTTAAAAACTTGTAACAGTGTTTCTTTACAATGAAGTTTTTTTAAGCATCAATATAGTCAGCATGATGTACGATTTACATTACAACCAATTCTTATCTTTTCAGTGCAACATCTGAGTGACAGTCATTACTTTTGAAAATAATTGACGGCACAATTTTACTGAAGTTTTCTTTAACAGAGATTAAGAACACTGACAACCATGGGGTCATGCTGTGCTTTGCTGATGTTGAAAATTACAATTATTTTTTACTTATTGGTGTCAAAATATGCCATCTGGCGATATTTTGGGTGACATTTTCACTGTTAAAAATTGTATATACAATCTTGGGCTTAAAGTTGAAAAATTCAAAGGCACCATGACGGGAATCTGCAAACTAAGATGTAGAATCGCACTGGAATCTGTTGTTACGTAAACAAATCCTTTGTTCATATTGACAAACTACCATAACACAGCATTGTTATAATCCGCTATGCTGATGTTTGGCCTTGGTGCTCTGTGCTGTATTATAACCCAGATAGTCGTGCTACATGATCAGCTACAATCAAACATGGATCGTGCTGGATTTAAAAAGTTGTCAGCGAAAAATTTGCCAAGCTCAGTATTTTATCACAAATTTTTGAAAATGTCACCATTTTATAGATAATACAATGCTATCCAATAATCTCGAGACCAAGGTAATATTGTTGACATAAGATATGTTTAGATTAGGAGGGGGAAGAGGCTAAAAATACATGTTTGTCCACATGATTTTGTGTTTGCACATTGTAAAATTACTTGCCTGTTTACAATGCCACCTTTTATCATAAATTTCACATACGTTCAGTCTAACTAAAATTTGGAAGGAAGGAAATGATTTGTTATAAAATATATGACTTAAACCATTTGTTGAAATAAGATGTTAGGATTAATGACGTTCAAATAGAATTAAAAGCCACCCCTTAATTCAGTCAACGAAGTCACTCATAATACTGTTCTTTATTGGGAGTTCCCCAAAAGTAGTGATGTGACACATTGAACAAATTCCATTTGTAACTAATCAAACAACAACATTCACATGTGGTAGACACATCGATTCAAGAGGGAATAAAGGTAGAGAAGCCTACTTTTTTAAGTTGATCTGCAAAGAAAAAGTATGCATTCAACAAAAATAAGATTTAGGTGAATGTTGGTGATCACCTGGTGTGATGAAATATTTGGAAGGGCTAACTTTGACTGAAGACTATTCAACAGAGCATGATGTTGGCATCATATGTTTACAATGTTGAGTCATCAAATCTTGTGGTCAGCTTTCAACTTAAATCAGTGGACCCACAGTGGCTGGATTTCTCTGCTCAAGGCAGAAATTACATGGCTCATAATATGACGAAACATCAATATTATCTGGTTTTAAAGAGAAACCCAACAATGTTTTGAACCAATATCTTTCAAGATTCAGTATTATTCAGATATCTTAGCATATATGACTTTTGCACGTAACAAAGCCATTGGGGCTTTAACTCTTAGTGTAATAATGAAATGGCCATACATTTTTTGTCCTACCATATTGGGACTTGCTTGCTACCTATTGTCATGAAGTAACAATTATCTGTCCATATCCACTTTTCATTTGATTTTTGAATGTCCCATTTTAACTTGTAAGAAGAGGAGGGCAACTGGAATTTTTTGTAAGATCTTCTTTAGTGATTATAGTCATCTAGCTATTTTCATGAACAACCCAACTTGGGAAAAATTAAGAATCGACCCTGAATGATGTGTGAATAACTATAAACAGTATAGTAAATTTTGGTTAGATCTTTACAGGCACTCAATTCATTTAAAGCTTCCTAATCATAATAAATGCATTGTAACATCTTTTCTTTTAGTGTCTGACAGAGTGGTTGTGACCTCCAAGCATAATGATGATGAACAGTACATTTGGGAATCGGATGCCAACTCATTCACTGTTGTAAAGGATCCCAGGGGTAACACATTGGGCAGAGGCACTACTGTTAGGTATTTGATTTCAAATTTTCTGTACAGTAAACTACCATTCATCTTGTATATCAATTTAAAAAGGATCTGACAAATTTAAAACTCTGATTGATAGTATCCTATTGGACTATGATAGTATCCTATTGGACTACTAGGAAAAGAACCTGGTAGTCATCTTAAATTAGGTAGCCCAAAGAAGGGAAAGTAAACACTTGAATATGAAATTTATAGTTTAAGGATAATCCTTGTAGCTTGTTTGTCCTTAACAATTATTGTCCATTTGGTAAGTATTGGTTTAGGTACACTGGAAAAAATATAGGTTAAATTAATATGATACGGTTGATCAGTAGGCTAGCTGACTTAAGCATATGGTAGCCTGGACATAGCATTCTAGTAGCTGGGATCATAGCTTAAGATCTGTAAGACCATGATTTATCAGAATGGCATGTATGACCTTAGATGGTGTAAATTTTGTTGCATCTTATCTATACTCTCTATCAGATTATTTTTCATGCCCACAGGAGTTGTAGATTTTAGCATCCTGCGTAAATTTATAGATCTGTAATCTCTTGGTAAATTCAATGTCAGTAGCAGTTTAATGTTTTGTAAAATACATTTCAGGTTAATATTTAAATAGTCACCCATAATGGACCCCAGGCATAGGTAAAGCGGAAGTATCTTAAAAGTAACGCCAAGCTTGTAACGTTGGGTTTGTCAATTCCTTAGTTCCTGCAGTTAGGGCAATTTGGCAATATGTCTGCAGGCTTCATGAACTTGAGTTTGGAGCAAACTATCTGCATATTATATGAAGTGGCAGCAAAACAGAATTCTATAAGTGCTTGAAGGAATCATTAAAATTAACCCTGTTCCAACAAGACAGAACCATGTTGCATCATAATCATGGACATGAAATGACTTCAGTCTTATTTGCAGGGTCAATGTGCAATGTTTTTAAAACCATGCAAACCAGTCTGTCTCAGCTTTCTATATAAGCACATGTTTTGATTATCAGGTCAGGCCTTGGATTCATAAACATCACAAATCTTGGAGAATTTATTTTAAATTTGAGGTTCTACATTTTTAAAACTGTCAGTGATAACTTGCATAAAATTTTAGAGCAACGAGATTCTAACAATTTATACCTGGATAAATTTTTATTTTAAAAAATTTAAATGTTTACGAGTTCCATTGTAGTTTGTTGAACAATTAAACTTAATTTGAGGTTGCAACAATCAAAAAGTATATTGGGAGAGACATTACATTTTGGGATGCAAAATAAGTCAGTCATTTTTCTCTGATGTGAGTTCATGCTGACAGACAGAAATTAAATACATTTATCTTTTGCTGTTATGTTTTCATAGCCTGCATTTGAAGGAAGAGGCCCATGACTTCCTGGAGGAGAACACATTAAAGGACTTGGTTAAGAAATACAGTCAGTTTATCAACTTCAGCATCTACCTTTGGACTAGCAAGGTATCTGTCTAAAAACAAGCTGTGATTGAGATATAGGTATCCTTTTATCTGATAGTGTTATGTTGTGAAGTCTGTGTTAAAGTTTGCAAACTTGTAAATAAAGAAGTTGCACCATTGTGGTTCACAAGCAAGATGCAATGTTATGCAAAACTAACCAATTCACCTGTATCATTTGCTGTGTGCTTCTCAAACACAGTTTTATCCTATTGTTTTTATAAATTGACTGAAAATTGTGAATTTGAACAAATTTCATATTTCTCAGTCATGTAGCAATTTGCAATACACATGTGAGCAAGAAAATTAATTACCAATGCCAGAGAAGTACTTCATCCATTTTGTACTGATGTGCCATTAAACTGTAACTAGACAATCAACCAATTAGTGATCACAATTGTATATGATTTGCTATGGAGTAACTTCTGTTAATAGAAGTATCCAGCAATTGACCTTTTGCTGTAGATCTGTTTTATTACCTTGTTTATTAAATCTTGTATCCAGAGTAGACACAATAGAAGACCGTAAATTTACATATATACCAACTCAATTGTAAGTTATGTGCAGCAGAAGAATGAATTTTTTAGACTGTTTAGTGAAATCTGATGTAATAATATTTACATTTTTAATGCTAGATAAATAACAACAATCGTCAACCATTGTTTGGATGAAGTTTTCATTGTGCTAGGATATGGTTCACTTTGTGTCTTCCCAATTTCTATGTTGTAAATAAACTGGTTAGATTTGCAGCAGTTATTTTTTTTTTTAATTCATGTCCATATCTTGTCCACTAGACACAGGAAGTTGATGAGCCTGTGGAGGAACCAGAAGAAGCTGAGAAAAAGGAGGAAGGTGAAGATGAAGATGAGGCAAAGGTGGAAGAGGAAGAGGAGAAACCAAAAACCAAGAAAGTCAGCAAAACTGTTTGGGATTGGGAGCTTATCAACAACATCAAGCCAATCTGGACAAGGAAGTAAGCTTAAATAAAAGCAAGGAATAAAATTGGGTCCTTTTGTTTCTTGTAGGTTGGCAGAGAATTTATTGTCATTGTCTATAAAGTTAATTTTTACATTGAGGAAAAACTCGGGGTTCCCTGGAAGGATGAAACTTAATGATTTAGCATGATATCCTGTACCTCAGTTTTAGTATACGCTAGAGCACTAATTGTATTTGTCACATGATTATGAAAGCAATTACTATTAATTCATTTATTCTTAAGCTCATGTTAGTGGGAGCAAGATGTAGCAATCACTTTTTTATGCTTGTGTTTGCCTTTGGATCAAAATAATTGTAAAACCACAAATATGATATCAGTAAGTTGTAGATGTACCACTAAACCCAAGCCTCACAAATCTATTGACTCCAAATTCTACCCATCACTGTCACAATTAACAACTGGTCTTGTATCATTTTTGTCTAAGAAAACATTTGCTTATATGGTTAATGGGGTGGGGGGAGAAAGATCAATATATTCCTAGGTCCCTGACTTGATGTATTATATCAAATGCATGCAGTAGAAGTGGCCACATGTTCTTCCATGCATTTTGCTATGAAGAGATAATTCTGTAGCATACATCACCAGGAAAACCTCCTTTAGTGTCCACAAGGTGATTTAACAATTGCACTGTGTTAACATAATTTTTACCAATGTACATACATAGGCTATTATTGTGACAACACATCGGCTTCCATACAATTTTGTCTTTGTGGTTGTCAATACTGTACAATGATTATCTTGGCTTAACATTAAAGATGTTATTTTGTCATGACAGCAACCTAATTACTTTCATGGGTTGGAAAAGTTTGGGATTTGTTTGAAAATGTTTTTTGAAAATGGTGTTCATGTAACACCCAGTATGGTCATCACAATGGCCATGTTGGAAATTTTATTATTGCCATGCCTCCTAAATGTATGGTCAAGCCATGATGGAGTTTTCACCATAACACTTCTTCTCATGTCTAGTTGGTAGTACAAGAACATGGTTCCAATCTGACTTCGCTATAACCTCCAGGGCAGGCAATGTCAAACTCTTTCTGTTGCCATTTCATCCAAAAATGGGAAGTTGTATCATCATGGGTTTCACCACAAGACTTTTTATGGTGTCTGGCTGGGCTATCTTGAACATGTTTGTCAGTGGATTTAATTGAGTGCTTATGGCACAGAAGCACAAGTAGGTTATTATTTAAATAGTGCTGAGGCAATTGGAGTAAAATGTCTTGACCAATGACATACCACAGTAGTTGACATGGGATGTTTTGATAATGGGAGCAGAGCATAAGCCCCTTCAAGGTACTTTTGTTAAACAACAGTCCACATTGACTCGTTCCATGAAAATTTAACTTAAAGGACAATCGTAAAATATTTTGTTCACATTGTAATTGACAATTGTTGTAAGTATGAGAGCGAGTGGTCAAAACTTTTCAGATGAATCTTTTCATAACAAAAACTTTGGAATGGAAACAAGGATTTTTTCCATGCATGTCATCTTAAACAATGATAAAGATTTCAAGACAAAAGTTTGCATAAAGGTATGAAAAATGTGTGGAGATCAGAAAAGCTGAAATGCAAAGTCAGTAGGAACTTAATTGGTCAGTTGGACAAAAAAGTGTGTGAAAATTTTCAAAAAACTAGCGTTTAAAGTTGGACTAATTTCTGGGCAGTATTATGAGCCATCCCCCCAATATAAAGTGATCTAGAATCAGTCAGTACCCTAATTATTTTATTTTTTTCATGTACAACTTTAACCATTATAGTAGCAATACAGAAATCATCTGAACAGAATTACATGGTGGTTAGGATGGCTTGATGATCATGCCCAGTTTTGTATGCTTTCAGTCTGAAGCAATACTGTGGGAAGAACCACTTTTTTAAATTATATATAACCAAAATCATGTGTTTGAATTATCAGACTCTTAAATAAACTGTTTTAAAATTCTGGAATTAAAAAGTGAAAACAACCATTTTGAAACCTATGCATTGTGCCAGTCCTA
Source organism: Venustaconcha ellipsiformis (assembly GCA_003401595.1). Lineage (NCBI taxonomy): Eukaryota > Metazoa > Mollusca > Bivalvia > Unionida > Unionidae > Venustaconcha > Venustaconcha ellipsiformis. The sequence continues at coordinate 11,679 of QKMX01344353.1, read as the reverse complement.
AAAGTGGCATATCTTTAGAATTGAATTGTCAGCAGCTTGTAAGAAATTAGAATCTGTTCTGAACCCCCAAGTCAGAGAACATTATAAATAATGGCAACATTTCTGTGTTACATACAGGTTGGCTGATATCACAGAAGATGAGTACAATGAATTCTTCAAGTCTATCAGTAAAACTAGTGACAATCCACTGGCCAAGATTCATTTTGTAGCAGAGGGAGAGGTCACCTTTAAATCCATTTTGTACATACCAAAATCATCACCTCATGACATGTTTGCTAATTATGGCAAGAAGATGGATGGACTTAAGGTAAGTAAAACTCTATGTAACTTTAAAGAAATTGTGGAAAAAGTTCTGTAATCACGATGGCAATAATTTTAATGTTAGTAATACAAAACCTGGAAGAATGATTTTTTTTCCCACCCTTTAGTGGACATCCAATGTTCTTCCAACAGAGAACAGGACTGGATGAAAATATATACTTACCTCTATCCCTCTCTCTTGGAGACTCTGAAACTAGCTGGAGACTTTGTTGACCCAGGAAGGCTTCATGTGGCCTCTACTGCAATTGAGACCTTGCAGGGATCTCCTGCCCTGCCCACTTGCACTTGGTTTAGAGTTTGTCAGTCTGAGTTGGTGGGACATTAGGACAGATTTCAGGACAGAATTCATTTACACTGCATGTGGTTCGGGGAATATTTTCCTGCTACATCAGCAATCTAGAAATGAAAGCTGTTTATCACTTAAAATGTCAATAATAGCTTACCATAGATTTTGTGGTTGGGGGAACTTGAGCCTTTTCTCTCTGCTTGAAGTCTGGAACCTTATACATTGAACAGTTTTGGAGATTAGCCTTGGTCTGCCACTTTCCAGGCAACAGAAATATTCTAGGGAACAGACTTCCAGACATGGATGAATAAGTTTCATACAGAATGTCTCTGCATAAGTCAGCAGCGGATACACTTTTTCATCACCTTGAAAAGCTGTTGAGAGAGGACATTGATGGTGGATGCCAGCAGTCAAAGGTGGGATCAAATGTATTCCTACCTTTCAGAATAATCCAAGTCAGGACCTCAGAGCCTCCTTCTTTCATATAGCTTCCTTGTGACCAAAGTGATTGTGGTTCATCGATCTCCTCAGCCTGTTGGTCAATGACTCTAGGTGAATTAACACTGAGGACAGATCCAATGAAATTCAATGACCCAAAGCACAAAAAATATCTGCTCAATACTCCAAGGTGTAGATATGGTTATCACATCGGAACCTTGGTGAGCAAAGATGATCAGTCCTATGCCTTTTGTTTCCTTTTCATCTAAACCTTGTTTTGAACCTAGTGAAGCTCCATCATGTTTATTATTGTTTCTACTCTTCCTAGTGTCAGTGAGGAGTGAAATTCTTGCCTTATCAAAGGAAATCAGTTGTTTTTGATTCAGCAGTAATGATGATTCAGTCTCTTGTCCTTGCTACCTTGGTTTCTTGCTTCACTTGCAGTTGAAATACCCAGTCTCAGTTAGGTCTGCTGGGGATAATCATGGTCAGCTGCTTTGCCTAGTGATGTGATTATGATTATAATTTTTAACGTAGCTTTA
>QKMX01344337.1:0-10895 GCA_003401595.1 Venustaconcha ellipsiformis | reverse complement strand
GTCACATTATCCTGATACCAGGCCGACCAGTCCAAACACGAACTTCTTAATGATGATCACCAAGCGAGGCAGCTGCTAGTACCATTATAACAAGTATTTGTTTTGACTCTGCCTGAGTTCAAACCCGCGACTTTTCTGCATTCGAGACGGCCGCTTTAACTACTTAGGTCACCGAAGTATGATTGCGGTAAAGTGCCTTTACTATGAACCGAGTCTGCCGAATGGGAATCGCTTGTTGATGAATCATCGAAGAATGACTTACGAATCTCTTTAGGATAGTATGCATAATTCAAATATATTTACAAACGGGTACATGTTCATATCATTTATTGTAATAGACTGGTTCATAATATGCATGCCAAAAGGACCCAAAGAACACATCCTCACATAATTATAAAATATAACCATGACAATTCTGTAATGTTAAAATGATTGAGTCCTGTTATTGTTGTCGTCCTTTTTCCTTACTTAATTGTCGATGTCGTCATTATTGTCGTCATTATTGTTGCTTCTGTCAGCTTGATCGAATATTTACCTCCTCTGTTTTAAGTTTAAAGATGCCTTTGTCCTGCGTTTTGCTATCTCCAAAGCCAAAGACATGTATTCCCCCGTCTGGATCATTATTCAGAGGATCAAGAACTTCTCCCAAAATGCAAATCACCTGACGATTGACAAAGAAACAAAAATAAATTTATTTAAATAAAAACGAACTATAATCCTGGCAATATGTGTCTTCTTCCAAGTATCGTAGTCAGGACTAAAATCCACCTTTCTAGACAGAGATTAAATATGTAGCAAAGTACAAGCAGATGTTAACAAATTAATTAATTAATTAATTAATTAATTAACTATTTAACTAATTAATCAATTAATTAATTAATAATTAATATTGCCAAATGTAACTCTCCTGGTAATTTTTACTATTCATTTGCAAGTTGCGACTAAAAGAAATTGCAATTTACTGGCATGTTAAGTAGTGTAACAATTTCAATTTAATTTTATTTCCATTAAAATAAAATATAAAATTGACTTTCTAAACAGACAACACCTGAACCATTCAAGCATGTTGATGGAACCGTGTTTCCAAACACAGTTCGTGAGTTGATCATTGGCCCTGCTGGATGCAGTAAAAGTCAACTGTTGTTAAGTATGGTTTCACAATGGTTAACATGGGATCGGTTGCGATTGTTTGCGTCATTGGTTGCTGATTAAAAGTGTCGTGATGTGACGCCCACGGTACGACGATTTTGTAAAAGACTTTCAAAAAGCGTTAAGTGACAAAAGATAGCTTAGAAACTATACCGTTCATCGTCAATTTCTTTTTCATCATCGATGAAGCACGTACCATGGACGATTTGGATGAAACAAAAGCAAGCTTTTTGTATACGAAGATGTGATGTATGAGAACCAAGTCCATTCTGCATAAATAATCTCACGAGACCTGGAAGAAACACTGAAGTAATCTATTTGACTCAACGATACGCACATATAGCCAAAATGATTCGTGACATTTCATGACAGTGACACACATGGTCTTGGAATCATCTAGGATCCGTATAGTTTTCTCACCATTTATTTAGAACCTGCAGGGTAATATTGTGCGGGTCTGAACACTAACGTGTCTAACACGTCAATTTTACAATCAATACAGCTATTATATAAAATGGCTTCCAGTAATGTCATCCAAAAGTGTAGAAAGCGACGCTGAAGAGTCACTCAAAAACAAGAATTGATTCAAAATGTGACAGAATGACACAAAAAGGTATAAGATATCTTACAGTCGCGGCAAACTGCAAAAGAAGACCTGACTGCTGTGTTTGAGCAAACATTTGATCTGCCGATTAAAAATACAAAGGAAATAGAACAACATACCGAGGATATTATAAAAGCTACAAGAACCACTGTACAATAAGTGGTAGCACTAATGGGAACAGGAGCAGAAACTCTTCCATTCTTTAAGATGGCTCTACAAGAGCAAATGTAGACACTAAAGACCGTAGCAAAATTGGAGAAGCCGCTGGTGTGCTCGCCAAAGGTACTCATGCACTTGACCCGAGTACAAGGTAAAGATGTAAACACCGGTTCAATATTTTAACGAAACAGGTCGTGTATATGTTGCTCTTATCAGACCACCCGTCTGGATAGAGTACATGGAAAAATGCTATCAAAGACACATGATAAATAAATGAATGTTGAAGGGACTAAAATAGTATTCAGGGAGATTACACGAAAGAAACAAGCTACCGATGATTTATGGGTTCAATTTGCAGAAACGCTTGATGCATGTAAGATTGTATGACGAAAATTTATGGAAAGGTTGGGCCCACTTGAACCAGCGATCCAACCATAACCTCGTGTAGACCCAGACTTCGAAATTAAATATATTACAGAGGAACAACGTAGACTAGATGAAGAATGCGAATTTCAGGAAGACGAAAACATTTTAAATAGTGGCTAGAAAAATAAACTGCACCTCTATTTCCTACAGAGGAAGAACTCAAATTAAAAAATGGCAACTACATCTGTTTGAAGAAGAATCTAAATGTCTAGGTTAGAGGATATTTATAAAACTAACAAATGGAAACGGTCTTAGCAAACATGTAAAATTAAAAGCTACACCACCCGAAGAAAACTTCTACACTAAGGCAGTAACGAAGGAAGCAAAGATATGTGGTACCTGCACCACCATCCACACCGAAGGAAAACTCCAAATGGGCTAAAGAACAAGCAAAAACTCGGAATGGGCAAGAAACAAATAAATGCACTGAGAAACGACAAAACCGGAGACGGGCTTTGTGGACTGTGTGACCCTAATGACCTCGCTGATCGATTGGAAACATCCGTGGGATCAGTCCGTACGGACAGCAACACTGCCGAAGTCATCAGTGAAGCCGCTTCGATATGACAGCGATTGATGACCAATATACGAAGAACAAAGTATGTACTCCGATTATTAGTTATGAAACAATTGAGACGGTTGCTTTTTTTTACTTGAAATCTATGCTACGATGCAATAGGTTGTTGTAAATACAACCCAGAGTGTTATTTCGATGATTATAATTTCATGAACGAAACCAGAATTCAGACTTTTCTGTACCTGTTACCGCTGTTGAATCACGTACACTTAAGTACGCAATGGTATTTATGCAAGTGTATTCCAGTTTTCCTAATGTTCTAAACCAACCGAATACATCACTTGTGTTCCCTGCAGACACTGGCACCAACGGGAATATTATTAAAATTCCATTTGGGTGCGTACGACATAGAATAGATCAATTATGAAATTCAGAGAAGGATCATGTTGATGACTGGCAAGGACTCTAAAACTTCTATACGTGCCAATGGGCGCAAACTCATTTCTCTCATCGCATTTGAATCTCAGACCTATGAGGTTGATACTAAACAATCGTCAATGATAAACGAATGTGGGTTATGATAACACGTCAGATATTGTCAGAATACCCAAACAACTTAGATCAGTTCAACTTGTGATGCTGTCCGTGGCAGTAATGAAAGCAGACTTGAAACGACAGGAGTAGTTGCTCTAGGTTAATGTTTTTTTTTGTTTTTTTTCTAGCCGTGGAACCAGTTGATTTGATATCAATTACATCCAAAGAACCCGTGTAACTTCCACGTCATAATAATCGGTTAATACATATTCTTTTTCCCTCTAGGATCAAGACGGGCACGTAGTTTATCTGCGCGATGAAATATTAAGGATACAACTATACACGAGATCGAGCTGACATTTCAATATAATAATGACAGGTGAGGGTATACGTGTGAAACCCATGTGCGCTGTTGACACAAGAAAACCCGTTTACGTGACACATTATGGAACTGGCCTCACTGATGTTGTTCGTGGATTGTTCACGAGAGCACCGAACGTGTCCATGTATTTGACCTCGCGCGTTTTACCAATCGCTAATCATGCTGCAACACAATTCGTTGTTAGCATCAAAAGCGTTGCTGTGAATCGGATGAAACACATGTGGTCGAAGGCGGCACAATCATTTCGAGATCGAGTACGACAATTAGTTACTCGAGCGCCAAGAAAATAACAGTCACGCTACCATTAATAGAATCAATTCCGGCTACAGTTAGTAAAGTCATGAGTGAAGCCGCTCATAAATGATTGTCAGATTTAGTGATAGCGAATCTTTCAGGATGGAGTGGATTTGGATAGCAAGTGGTATTAAAAAAGTCAATAATTTAGAAGTGGAAAACAAAGTCTCACCATTGTTCAGTTCAGAGACGTATCTGATCCAAAATTTTACATGGGTGCCTGTGTTAGTGGATCAAAGCAAAATAGATTATTAGTAGTACTCATACTCAGCCATGGATCCCAATTAATTACAAATAGAACTCCAAGTGCATGATACACCAGTTGTTTTTCCTTCCATGAGTTTTTATTGTTGAAAGTTGCGCCTAATATTTTGCAGAATGATGCTTGCAGTACCGATTACCCAGCCAATACCGCAGTTGGCTTTGCTAACAGTGGCATCATGGCACCAATTTATTAGTGCACGTTGTTTCATCGATGGAAAGGAAATCGAATAAATTCTGGACAGCGTCAATTTGGTCACAAAAATTATTGGATTTGCCAAATATAGTGAAGATTACACGAGAACAGCAGGTCCAGCTATGATATTTATCTAAGATATATCTGATAATGCGGATTCAGAACAGTATAACATTAGGCGTCCTATGTTCCTTTGCAGGAAATGCTGATTTACAATCTGTAGTTGCAGGCATTAACAGCACTTTTAATGGTGGATATGATCAGTGCAAAGTACAAATTCGTGCAGCATCATTAGGATTTGTGTTGGTAATTCCAGTCACATACTTGGATTTGGTAGAGATGTTTGCAAGATATTTTTGAGTTATACAGTTACATTAACCTGTATGGGCAACTCCAATGATGCAATCCAGTGTGATGCAGCTGCTTCGGATGGTAGAGTTATATTAGAAACATTAAAATTGTGGATGATTATGCTATCTATTCAATGAATACAGAATCAAGTTTGTTATCGTTTATGCAATTTTCAACAATGTTGCTGCTCGCACATACATCAGAGGCACACCTACCGACTGCTATTGCGGGACAATTTACTTGGCAAATAAGCAACCGATCGCTTACGATCATAAAGAACCTTCTGAAAAGATTCTGCTTAACTTTGAAACCAGGAATACCGCACGTACATATTCACCATTTGTGGACATATATGGACCGGAATCAAGACACTGACAATGGTTTGCAGATTTACCAATATGACTGTGCCATATTTATTTCTTTTCATTGGAACATCTGGTGTGTTTCAGGCAATCCGTTGTCAACATGCTCTCTTAAGCACGGGAAGATAAGTCTGCCGATAATAACAGACGTTATTTTGTGATATTTTCTGACAAGACTCTATTGTTGGAGGGTGCTGTTAGTCGAATGAAGGTCATCGATGCACCAGTGGAAAGTCATAGAATTCATAATTAAACATGTTACATATTTAATATTAACGTCCAATCACGAAGTGAATGTTGGCCTTAGTGAGAGTCCGTTTAAACAAATAAGAAACGCAATCAAAAGCAATTGTGTGGTCACGCTGAAACTTTCTCCATAAAAAATTAACTGTAAATATCCACGTGTGGTTGACCTAAACACAACTCGGTCAGCGTAATGTAGTTAAACATAGTAACAATCCAATGGAAGTAAAATTATCCAAGTCAAAAGTTATACAAATGCTAAGACCAGTATAATACTTTCATTCCAAGCATCGATCCGTGCAGCAGCGGTTCCAGTTGTTGCAAAAGCTGCGGCGCTAGGCGATGTCGGAACTGCATAAGGAATGGCACTTAAAAAGGCGGTTGGCGGTCGTTTAGTTGATCTTATAAAAATGGGATAACCTTCGCTGACCAGGAAAACACGGGTAGAGGTCTTAGATTGCTAGGTCGCAAATGATCACGCCGTTGACCAATCTTGATTTACTCGCGATTACAGAATCAAACAAACATCTTTGCTGTGTCTTTATGCAAAATTAATTTGAAAATGGCATTGTCAACCTGCATTTGATATCAGGACCTGGCACTAATTGGATCTTATATGTGGCAACACTTCAACTTTGTTTTGTCTCGTATATACTAGATCCACAAATTGAAGCTGTTATCTATTTAGCCAGACACCGTGATCTACAATCATTGTTTTATTCAACTATGCCATCACAGACCCAGGTGTTCATCTTGTCACTGAAGCTTTCACCAACACCGCAAGCACTTATTGATTTAACATTAAAGCGCGTTTAATATTATACAAAATGTATATTAACATTTACGGACGTTACACTGACGACACTGTGGAAATGTGAACTGAGCCTATTTGACACCAAAACGGATTTGGCAGAGTTTACTGGTAGTGTTTTTTGGTATTGATGCAGGTGAGCTTGCGATTTTTGACGATCAAAAGGAAAAACTTAAAACGTCTAACGTTGAAGTTCAGGATATTTGTGTCACTCTCAAAGGCATTGTCGCAAAGTACCTGACTGAAGTTACAGAAAATGGCGAAATCAGAAACAGTGTTGTGTCTTTTGCGTTTATCTAAGGCCTTGACAATTCTTCAGCAAGACAACATAACTAATCAAATCGCCAGCGTGTAAACACCACCACGAGTAGTAACGTTCTGTACTAAAATTCTAGTACTATTAGTGAAAGCAGTAGACGAAAAAATAACATTCCTAGAGTTAGCAAATGAACAACTTATTTTCAGTTCTCTTCGTAGTAATGGCATTGATAGTCCTAAAACTCACATCTTAAAAGTGCGCAATTCCGGATTAAAATTGTTTATGACAACTGGAAATAAAAGTACATGAGGTCGAATGGAATGTTGACAAATAATAAGCGGCATCGTGATCTTGATAATGTACTAGTAATAACTGGTACAGACAAACCTGATAGTGAAATTGTAAATTCTTTCACATTTGTACATCTTTAGTAACAGAGCTAAGAGACATTTCGAAGGAATGAACGTTTATTCTGACGGATGGTTAACCGTCCTGGGAGTTTGCTTAAGATTAGATTTTTTCGTTATAAATAAGTAATAAATTCCGACCACGGTGGTGTGGTTGTGGAATCTACCGACGAGTGTTGGATCAATTAACAGCGAATATTAGCTTCGATAACAATTTTGCTCCATTCGGCGAGCAATATCTTCTTCAAAAATGTGTAATCAAACCCTCGTATGAACTGTCGTAGAAATGGCTGGTAAAAAGCACGCTGATGTGCGACAACCAAACTCGAAACCACTTTGAAATCATTGCACGCGCACGTGAAAATGCAAAAGTACTTTGGGATTGGTTCCGCAATGGAAAAGTGGCATTCACCGATGTATCCATCCATGTTACATTTACGGTCGAATATTTTGAACCAACATTGATTCAATCGACAAAACAAATATCTCGGTTGTTATTATACAAGGCCAAACATGTTCGGATAACCATCATTGAGCAAAGACGATCATTAGATTCAAAACGTGCAGCTGTAATAGGTGTATTTCTTAACTAAAGGACTGCCTAGCCATCAGAATGCACGATCACCTGAAATTGGAGTATTCCGGATGCAGAGGTTTTCTATAATGGTACGACAATTTTAACACTAAAGAAAGAATAATAGAAGCGCAAGTACATATTGCGCCTGCGCGTAATGATAATCCCAGAAAAGATCTACCTGTCATAAATTAAAATATGCGATTGTATTCTCAATAGAAGACTTACGATATAATTACAGTCTTAACAACGTGATAAAATAATCGAAATGGAACAACAGTTGTGAGTCGAAATTGCCAAATGAACCGCGCTAATCATGAACTACAAATTGCGTGGTCGTAGATGCTAGTTTTGGTCTTGTGTTGGTAACGACTATTGGTCTTAATGTAACTGGAATTTCGGCAACAGCAACCATTGCAGGTGCACAAATCAGAATTATTGTTGGTATTATATCAATATTAATCGTTGTCTCTGGTAATGTCAGAAAATTAATTTCGGTGCGAGCGCATTCATTAGTATCTGACTTCTGAGTTGCTGAAAGCCGGAGAGATTAGTCTCAATACTAACGGTAAACTGTATTCAGTTGCAATCCAGGACAAAATGATCAGTGGGGATGAGTTTGTAACAGTACTCGCAGGAATGGAAAGTCACAATTTGCAAATGACAAGCAGCGCCGATTTACCAAAGGTAAAAGGTGTGTACTGTTTAAACATCCATGGAAAAAAAGTTTGATTTATCTACGAAAACACTAGCTGGTGCTGAAACAGAAAAAAATCATTGTGTGGCTGCATTGTGTCGATTTGTATCATATTTATCCACATTTTAAACAAGCACAGCAACGCCGTGTAAAACCAAGAAGAGGTAGATTACTGTTTTTCATTTTTCCGTCCGTTTGGGGCATTGATATCCAACCTAGATTCTACCTCCATGGCTGGTTGCATGTGTGGATTATTATATTGATAAACGTGCATGGGTCACAAATGGGCTAAGTAAGTCATGGGGGTAGAGGCTATGACGGGGTGTCAGATGCTTGAAAGGGCCAAAAAGGCAAACTTCATAGTTTGCACCACTACCAGGAACAAATCCAGATTTATATATATATCTATCAAGTCATATTAATGCAAAACTTATATAGATACAGATAATATGGCACGGTATGGACAAGTTACCCTTGTGAACAGTTTAACTTTAATCTGAAACATGCATCAGTAAAATCGTACTCAAAGAGGGCTCCACTGTCACACTGTTAAGCTTCCATTCAAATAGAGGCTGAGATGATGTTAGATTCAACGACGTGATTAGGTTTTGCTGAGGGAATTATATTTGTACACAAGAGGGGTGTTATGATTACAAGCATCGTATCAGATATTTGAAAACAAGATTAATTTACAAGAGACATAACGGACCTATATCCGCATAGACGGACACTGAGATGACACGAATATGCAGTCTTTTCCAAAGGACCTGTTGAAAAATAAGTACTTTACGTTTTATTGGAGGTTATTTATTACTCATACATTTTGTAGATGTAGATATAAAGAGTGGATTACTTTGACCTACTGACCTCTTGGTATGGGTTCAAACCTCCAAGATCATGTAAATTCTTCCCGCCAAAGGTTTTCTTTCCTTGGCTCCGGTTGCTAATTGTATAGTCGATTCCTTCATATATAAAAAAACGAAAAACATTACATAACTGCTTAGTGTCACAAGGAATGGAAATTAGACAGGATTGTTACATGTTTGTAACGTATGATTATCTACTCCTTTTCTCTTGCAATCACTTCATGAATATGATAGCAACGGCTGAGCTTATTTGGGAAACAGTTCATGACCTTCAATGGCATTTACATTGAGTAAGTTAAATTTTTCATACAAAATATTAGTAGGTCAATACAATATTATTTAGTTTATTATTAACAAACGTTGATTCAGTTCTTATTATAGTCGCTTGAAAATATTAAAAGGTGGAAGTATACAAAATCATATTTAATAGCGGATGAATAATAGGTCAAGGCAACATCTAGAGGGGAGAGGGTAGGCAAATATTAACTACTAGAGAGTGGAGCATAGATCAAGGCTAACTCCTTTTAAACAAAAACATTATGTACCTAATTCCGTATCACCAGTCTTTGATTAAGTAATTTTCTAGAATTTTGTGCTCGAATCCACGGCTAAACAGCTATAAAGTAATTAGATCAAAAACACTTTTAATGACGAAACACCTGAAAAAACTTAATTGAGCATCTGACCCTTTCCCTACACCATCCAATTCTCAGTGATTTTGGGTTATATTTAAGACAGCAAACTACGTAATATTCTTTGCTGACACTGTTCCATTGTAAGTAAGTTGCATGAGTGATTTTAAAGAGAAATTAAATCGTACCAGGTAGTCAGGGCATATTTTTCTACGGTTTTAACGTCATTTAGGCATTGACAAGAGATTACGAAAAATCCTCACAAAGAGATCCAACTTATGACATATAATTGGCTAATGTTAATTATTTAATTGATTTAATGTAAGATTTTAGTTCAATGTGATTTTCAGTGTAAGAGTGTTTTAAAACGTTTCGCACGTGCAACCCAAATTGATATTTACATATGCTACAGGATTATACTATAATCTTATATATAGTGTTTCATTAGTCCGCAATTAGTCCACAGCCATCCCAGAGAAGCAATGGCATTGAAAGGTATCTTTTTTAGAACATGACGTAATGCTATTCATACTTATTATATTTTATTTTAGTATTAGTTGCATATCAGTTTACGTTTGTACACATACTGTTGGAATTATCGGAAGACACGAAGGGTATATATAAGTGGGTGGCCTCCCAGATTAGGTTTGTGATGTTAACCTGCTATAAACCAGATTGGACGGAAATATCGAAATAATAAGGTTGATTTTGGGGACCCACTTAAACAGCTTGACCACCCAGTTTGGGAATTTCGACTCATGGGTTACGAACCCGGGTATATAGGTTTCTCGACTGCAATAATGTTTCTTACATCTAGTGAACTAACATATGATGAAACATTGAGTCATATTTGTTTATGGCACTACTTTAAGTCTTTTAAGTTAACTTGTTAGTTTGCGTAACCAATCTCTTATTGCAAATCTTAGCAATGCAAACTATTGTAATTAGGGCGCCGTTATAACAGTTGTCTTCAGTTGCCTTTATTAAGTCATTCTAAAGTTCCTGCCAAACAAATGACGAATCAGAACTGTTGAACTGAAATTGCCTGGATCTGAAATTTTCCTTGTCATGCAGCGATTTACTTGTAAAATCAAAAAGGGAGTAACCAGAAAGAATAAAAAATAGAAGTGAGAAATAAGTGTAGACTACGAAGAGAAATTATATATATATA
>QKMX01344331.1:19233-34850 GCA_003401595.1 Venustaconcha ellipsiformis | reverse complement strand
TATATATATATATATATATATATTATTCATTAAAATTAAAGCCATTTTTCTGCAGCTGTATTGTACATTGTAAAAATAAGCATTTTTCTTGCACATTTGTCACCTATTTCAGATATTGTTGACTTCATATGCACATATTTCTATCAAAGTCTTATCTTTATCTGTGTTTGTTTGTTTTAGTTGGAAGTTTATAGGTTTATTTTATTTTACAATCCTTGCCATTCCTTAGTAAACATCAGAGGCTACTTGCATTATTTTGACTTAGGTTGCTTTTTGAGTTGATGACAGGTGAACCAGACAGGTATTCAGAGAAAAATAACCAAAGCACTTGCATGGTGTATGCTGTAATTCTTGCCTTCAGCAAAACTGATCTTTTCAAAACATGTTACTCTGGGTAAAATTCTTGAATAAAACCCACAAAATGGAACATTTCATGATTTTTCAAGCATGCCTATATTGCTTTTGAAACTGAGCATGTTAGTATATGAATAAACATTGATCAGATCTTGAAGATGTTTTTTATTGTGGTCTTAATTTTCTTGCAGAAATGTACTTTAGAATTAAGAACTTGTACTTGCAGTATTTTTCATGGTAGTATTGAAACTTGAAAAAGTGGATCAGTATTCAGCACTTCTTTGTAACATTGATTCTTATCCTGTTGAGGAACAAATTGCTTTTACTAGAAAAGACAAGTTTTCAGACCTTTCGATTGTTGTATTTCTTTCTCATGTTAAAAATTGTACATGTTAAATTATAATTTGTATTTTCAAGAAAGTTTTGTGTCTGTGTGTGTGGTACTTTAAAGAAGCTTGTTATAATTAAAGTTAAAAGAAACACTATCTGAAATTGTCAGCAATGATTATCAACAATGCCAGAAACATATTTTTACTTCTGTGCCTGAAATAATGTGCCAAGTTAGAAAATATAAGGAACTGACACCACTATGCTTTCTATTGATGACTGAATACATGAGCCAAATATTTATAGTTTAGATGATAACCTCCTCTTTTTTTTGACATGTGTGTATTGTTTGCATTATTATTTGATGCATTGGTTTTCATGAAGATGTTTTCATGAAGAGAATTCATAATATGCTTAGGTTAACAAACTATTCAATTCTATAGTTTAAATTCATCATGTCAAACTAAAGCTTTTAAATTTTCTAGATAATGGAGTAATTACGTAAAATGCCTGAAGGTTGGTGAAGATTGAAATATCAGAACTGTTATATATTTGCCAGAAAGGCTTTTTAAATGCTGTAGCTTTAAAATATGACTGCCAAAGTTAAAAAATAAAAGTAGTTTTGAAATATTGTATGTTCTCTTACACTTGTGGGCATTCATTTTACTGGTTTTATGACAAATTTACCTTTTTTGAATACCTTTTTATTTGTTGATTGGGGATGGTTCTTATTGTTTTCACAAAAGGAACAAAGTTCATTGGTTCTTCAAATTGTAGCACCCATGAAATAGACAAAAATTGGTATTTCACTAAAGATGGTGAATTCAGTTACAGTACCCAAAGGTCATTTCTATTTCAGATTGAAGTATTTCTCATTAATGCTTTATAAACATTCCATAAAGTGCTGAAGATTTAAATACATTTTTTGACTTTTGGTTGTTCAAGACAAAGATCTTTATTTATGATAATACCAAATAATTTTTTGATGCCTCTGCCATATTTGATACTCTGCCTGCCCATCACATCACACCGTTCACAAATATCATATTTTTCTCAACAATTCTTGAAGAACTTGTTGGGTTAAAAATAACTTTGGTTATGAGTCTTTTTATAAGAAGACCTACTTTATCTTATTTACTTATATCTCAAGTCCTACTTCATAATACATAGCTCTTGATCTGTCACAGCATAATGTACATGCAGATCAGGGTTTATGTTGCCAGTTCTACTGATTACTCCTTACAAATTACATGGACTCAGATCTGTGGAAACGTGATGGCAGATTTGCATCTGTGCAGTTTGCAGTTGGACTTCTGTTATAAGCAAGTATACATGATATAATAAGTAAAGTTTGAGTTTCACCATTTTCCAACACAATTATATAGAGTTGTGTGCCTTGTTTTGACGGATGTTTAGACTTCAGTTGCATTTCTGCTCATTCACTTTTTGCAGGACTAAATGGATTTAAATCTATTTTGTTTTCAGGTTTTACATTCAGAAGACCTGCAAGTTTTCATTTGTTGGGGTTGGAGGTGGATTTTATGGAGTTGTGGATTCAGACTGACGTTTGTTTGTTTTCAATAACTTATGCAAGATGTAATGGATTAAAATTAGATTGGTATTGGCTTTTACATTCATATGACTTTCTATGGAATTATGGCTTCAGACTATGTGAAGAATAACTGCATCAAGTTTGACTTAACATTTTCTGTGGTATGGCCCCCGTATAACTTGGAACTTCGCATTTCATTTCTGTGCAGTAATTTTTAAAAGATTTCTTGGATAGGAATCATATTTAGTCTGAAGCTTTAAATAAAAAAGACCTAGGTCCAGTTTGATTTTCACCATTTTCCAACAAACATTATTCAGTTCGACTTGGATATTTGACCTTCAGTTTCCATAAAGTAAATCTTGAAGCACTTCATGAACTGAAATCATATTTGGTACAAAGCTTTCTATGGACAAATGATTTTTTACTAATTTTAGGGCTCAATTTTACAGAGTTATGGCCTCTCTTTCACTTAAAATGTTAACCATTTAGTTGTATCATATTTTCTGGGAAATGCATGTCATATTGACACATAACAAATTTAAACCTAGTATATGTTTTGTACAAAAATTTTTAGAGAACAACATGCAGAATTATCAGTCATTTTATCAGCTTGTCTTATTACAAGTTTTGAAGTTTATTCCCCATTTTGAAAGCTAGTGCTTCCCAGTCAGTTTTTGAAACTTGATGCATGTCTTGTCACAACTAGTCCTGTGCATTATAGGATTTTGGAGATCTTTAGACGGGTAAATAGGATAGGCATGTGCTTTGTTAATCAGGATAATCAAATTAGGCCCTAGTTTTAGGTATTTTATAAAAATGTATAGCAGACAGCGGAAGGAAAAAAGGCCCAGATACAGACCATGCAGAGATGGGATGGGATTTGTCTTGTATTGATACTGTGCTGCATCAGTTACTGGCATCCTGCTGGAAACTATACAAAACTACTGCAAAAATCAGTTTCGAGTGTTTATAACACCCATTCAGAGTAGCAAGAAAATGGTCACAAAAGTAAATTCCAATATTATGAAAGCATATGCTGTAAATGGATAAATGTCCATGTTGGAAATTTATCAAATTTTCTGATGTTTGAAAAAGTCCAGTTTTTAAATAATAATGAAACTGAAACAAAATTCATTGGTGTATTAAATGTCTGATTTCTCCAATTTCAAGATTTAAAATGTCGCTGTTGATTTTGTAGTTTCCTCATTTTATGGCACATCAACACAAGTGGGTTATATAGTGCCAAGGCTTTTGGAATGAAGAGCCTTGCCCACAGATAACACTTATGTTAACCAGCCTGGTTTGATCCGGTGGTAGGATTCTAACTTGTACCCTTTCAGTCTCAAGTCCAGAACACAAGCTACTGAGCCTCTGGGTCCTAGTCACAGTTGAAAGCTGGATTACAAAAGTGATGAGAACATGTGGAAAATTTCACTAAATATAGTAGTTCAGGATTTAATTGAATGCATGAATGGGTGTATTAAATATTTTTGGGTTTAATTGGCAGGAGGAATGAGTGAAAAATGTTACAAGGTCATTGTCTCCTACATACCAGTGTTTCCTAGTATTTCATTATATATGAATATTCAAAATAACAAACTTTACTAAAGGTTTTGCACTTGAAAATAATATAATTTACAAATTAGTGGATGTGATTTAGCATATTGTGTTCTAATGCTATTTGTGTACCATTTCCTGGTAGTGCTTCAAAATGTTTTAAGTTATTACAGTTATGGATGTATACTTCTGATACAGAGTATTTTTTATGTAAATGCATACAAGGAGACGGTTGTTTTTGAAAAATAAGTGGTTTGTAGTGTAGACAAGCGTGTTTAAGATGCAGAGAGAAACAAAACTAAAAAGCTAGAACAGGGCCAATTTGTGTTCCATTGTAGATTATGCTTTGATTGTTTTCCTCATAATCCTGTCTTTCACTGTTGTCCATTGTTATTATTATTAATGTCCATATTATTAATGAATTATTATTACCATATGTGAACAAGTGTAAACCCATAGATGACATTACAAAATTTGTCTGCAGATCATTGTCATTGTCGTTCTTTCAGCTTAACAAAGTAAACAGATTGTGGTCTGCTGACACATTAGGTGATGGTAGATATGGGTAACATTTTTGCAGGTGGATGCTAATTTTACACATGTAAATATGTCAGAGGGAAAGGCATAATGTGTCATTGTCATCATCATGGTTGCTGGAGTTGCGCTATTCACTATTCATTCATTATCCAGGTCATAAGGCCAAGTGTGTTTATGGTATGGACCTTTCATTATTTATATATCGTCAGTTGTACATCGTTCATGCTCAACTTTTGAAAAACTACTCAACAGATTTTGACTTTTTAGCACCCCAATAAGAGTTTCTTTCACATTTATTGAAATGATGCAAATCTGCCATCCAATATGGATGCCATTTCTAAAAATATAAAAACTGAAAACAGAATAGGATTGAATTTGAAAATAAAAAGCATACTGTCCGTAAGATATTTTTGATTATCCATATCTTCCATCAGATATTGTTACCATTTCAAAAAAAAAGAAAATTTTTTTTACAACTTCTAGAAACCAGGTGTGTTGTCAACTTTCATATTTATTCAAATGATGATAGTCTGCCTTCAAATATGGTCAGGATTACTAAAACAATATAAAAAAAAATTATCAAGAAATGGCTCATCAGAATTTGACCAACTTTGACCCAAAAAAACAACAGTATTTGACCAACTGGACTGAAAGCATAAGGACCTTTAAGCATATTTGCCAGAAAGTATCATGCCATGAAGGGCTTTCAAAACTTGACAAATAATGTTGATGTGCCATTAGATATGGATGATGGAAAGTATAAAACCTGGAGAACCTAGAAACAATAACACATGTAATCAACAGCACTAGAAGAAATTTCAATTGAAAGCATCCTTCTGACCTAGATTTCTTCATATTAGGCTGATGCCAGCCAGATGAGTAGTCAGGCCTTGTTTGTTTTGTTACAGCCATGTGCCCTTTCAGAAATTTCCAGATAAAATTTTTGCATTATACAAGACCCCCTTTTGGTCAAATCTACCTTCAATTATGCAAGATTAGGAAAAATAAGGTGTGGACAGAAGCATGTCAAAGTCATGCACACAGATGCTTTCTCGATTACTGTGTTGAGTTTCTACGAAGATGATCCACAATAAGACAAATGGTTGCAAGTCTCATTTCAGAGATGAAAAATTCACTGTAATTAGTAACATATATCCTTATTTGTAAAAGATTATCCATTTAAAAGACAACATAAACAAGTTAGCAAGATAATGAACGGCACAGGCTTCATCAGCTGGAAAGGCTCTTGTGTGGCTTTTGAAGATCAAAAACCACATACTAGGAACCTTTCCAACTGATAATTTGAACTGAGAGACTGTAAGGGGAAGTCTTAGTGCGATGAAATTTGCCATTAAGCTAGAATATATTTAATGCTGGTTCAGTATGTCAGCTGGCTCTTTTTCCATTTCAGACTTTGTTTTGGGCACACCTACAAGGTAAAATTCTGTAAGTGTACACATGTAATTGCTTCTTGCACATTATCTAGCTTTATTTGCATTCATCGTTTTTACAGCAAGCTGTCTACATTTTATACAACAGTGTACTGATGCCATCATTTGTATGATGATTATTATTATTACATTATTCCAAGATACTGGATATCGTTTATTTGCTTATGTTATTAATTACCAATTTAATTGAGCCGATTTTAGTGGATGTGTAATAAAGAGGATTTAAATGTGAACTTTTTTATTTTTTGTTTGACTTCTCAAACAGACAAATGTTTTCAAAGGATGAACAGGTGCAGATACTTTCAGATTTGAAAAGACGAGATTTTTATTTTACATCAGTGGAAAACTTGCGTCTAATTTAAATTATGCATACACTTTAATGAAACTGTATGTTATGAAAATTTGATGATCTAATTTAGGACAAGAAAGGTACTGAAATAACACAAAGACAATCATTTAGACAAGCATTTTAATCATAAAAAAGTAAAAGTAACACTTTTCTGATCAAAGAAACATAAAATTAATTTCATACACATGGTAAATATATTTATGCAAACATTTTTATCACACTTAATATTATGAATTGATGTATATTTGCAAGATGATTTCAGTATAGGTGTATGCTGATCACATCCCCAGTTTTCAGATTTGGTCAACAGTTTTTGCATCTGTTGATTTTAAGGCACTTTTAAGCCAAGGAAATGGAGGCTATGTGCCTTTCCCAAGGAAAATGAGGCGACTGATTCTGGCTGGCCTTGGTGGGTTTCAAACTCGCCACCCTTGGATTCCGAGTGCAACACTCTACCAACTTGGCCACTGAGGCTCCCTTTCGTCAATGGGAGACTTGGGCTGAAAATAGTATGTAAAGAAGAATTCACTTCTCTTATGCTTGTATAATACATAATTGATTTTCACAAAGCTAAGTACCTGTACAAGTTTTATCACCTGCAACAGCATATCTTGTACATGCAAAATTTTACATATCCATAACTGCATAAACAGATTTAACTTTACTTCTTTAACAGAAACTTTCTAAAAAACTAAATATGTTTAGATACAACCTGCATGTATCATAAAATCTCTGTAGACCTACAATAAGGAGAGAACTGCATCTACTCCACTACAACACCCACATAAATAATGTGGACCCAAATCTGCCATCACATTAATGTACCAGCAGATCTTAGTGGACACCGTTAATTCTACCTGTGATTTCCTGTCAACTACGAAGAGTCTGATCTCCTAAAGTGTTATGCAACAGCAGATCTGGGTCAACTCCAAAAACAGTTCATAGTATATTGTAAGTAGGAAAATTGGACTGAAGCAATGAATGTCAAAATATATTACAATTTAAATCTAACAAAAAACTCTGGATCGTTCAATTAATATTGAACAATAAAATGCAGTGAAAATCTGTTAAACTAACTTTTAAAAAAAAATGATACTACAAAAATACTTCCCTGCTAAAAATATTTCAACAATAAAAATTCTGTTTGGTTCCAGCAACATATTGTTAGACCTGTCTTGATAGAGTTCAATAAAATGTAATTTGTTCTGATCCCACTAAAATTGTGTAAGTAGAAAAGTACAAACTCATCTGCAGGCACTGTTACAAATCCCGTTCATCAGATTCATAAAACTTATCCATGCAAGTATAGGAGCTTTATATTGTGAGGTGTTCCAACAATGCAGTGTGATGATAGTGAATAAAACTCTCCCCTCACCCACCCATCCCCCCTCCACAAAAAAAACCCAACAGATTAATGGTTTGAAATAACACTATTTGTTTCTCACGCAGCAAGAACTAATCTTTATTTGGAATGATAACACATGCCTGCATTACAAGAGGGACTTTATAGTGACAGGTCTTGATCAGTGTCCACACTATTTTAATGGCATAATACACCTTATAAATAAGTCTCCACTTTCATGTTCTTACAAAAAAAGAATAACTGAATGGAGATATGCTGCCAAAACACGTGACCATGAAAAAGTTTTAAAATGCCAATTGCTATAAAAGTCCTTATTACTTTTATAAAAATTGTTCTCCATTCTGATTGGCTTAACAGGTAACATGCATTTCACAGTAACACAACATTCTTTACAGTGATTTCAGTTCTTTAAAACAACATATCATGGTAACATGAAGATATATGTGGATGACTGAGTGAAAGTAATAAAGCAATTGCAGACTTTTGTTTTGCTCTGCACAGTTTCATTAAAATGTGAAATACAGATATTGGCATCTGCCATGTACGAGTCATTATCTTGTCACATGTATATAAAACAGTGTACTGAACTCAACAAAAGCCCATGATATAAGAAGACTTGGGGGGGGGGGGGGACCCAAAATTCATTTATGGCCAAATATGGTATCAGGACCTGCATGTACAATCCTACCATTGGCCCAGGTCAGCAGATGTACTTGTTTCTGGGCAATGCACTTTATTTCCCTTGACAAGCGTCAGTCTTAATGTGCCAGGAAAACCAAATAAATCTCACACCTATCACAAAACACCTCATGTCTATCATAGGAATTTCCAAAGGAGTTTGGAAGTTCCTCAAGACAGAGATGATTTACACCAACTCCTCCAGCATCATAGTTTTATGGGAAATAGTTAGTTTAGTTATAGAAAAAAAAACAAAACAAATCTTGCATCAATTAGACATAATCACATGCCTGTCAGTTTAGATGTAAACAACCATATGTGCTGTTCCTCTAAAGCCAATACAATGTATTCAGATTTATTTTGTCCCAACTTATCTAGCTATAGGTATTAAAGTAGTTTTCTTGCTTTATTCAATGTTTTGAATGAATATGATAAACATAATCTAACATTAGTTTCAATTTCAAATGAAATTAATGACACTCTAGTAATTTTAATCTTGCTAAAAGATACATATTGTTAACTCAATTTCACAAAATGTTTCAATGCACATATTTTATTGATAAAAAGCACTAAGTTTGTAGAACTGACACATGACCCCAAGTTTGCAGTCTATTAATAGAAGCAAAATGTTTGGAAGATTTGAAACAAGCGTGTTTCAATAACCTCTTACATAAAGATCATCAAAAAAGGCAATACCCAAGTGGTTTTACATTGGTCTAAAAGACAAATTAACAATAAGTCTTGGGTTAAAACAGCCATGTCAAGATAATTTCCAGCTGTTTGGTAGAAATGAGTGGCATTAACATGTTATTTCACTGTTTCTACTCTGAGTAACTTAAGCAGGACGAGATGGTACTCCGGAATCTTTGTAAAATTGTGAATGTTCATGGTTGGACTCTACCTATCTAATTAGGTATAATAAGGCAAGACAGTTTTGGAAACAAAGTCATTCAAGGATAGGTCGTTTTGTTTTTTATTTTTGCACCTAATTGGAAAAAAGTATAATTTGCTGATTTTCTATCTGGTTGATAAGGCTTCCATCCTGGACACACATTTGATAGAGCATGTCTAAAGAAATATTCATGTCAAGTTTGATCAAAATTGGCTAGGCCATTCTGAAGAAGCTGAAAAGAGGTTTTCCATGTTTACTATGGAAATCACAAAATTGATAGGGAAGCCACAGTGGACATAATTTTGATACAGTATGTCGTAAGAAACACTTCTACTACCATGTTTTTCCAAAATTAACTCGGCTGTTTTAGAGATGTCAGAAAGAGGTTTACCACCCAACTGCTAAAGGAAGCCACCCTGGACAAAATTTTGATAGAGTACATCCAAAAAGACATTCCTAAACAAACTTGACTGAAACTGGCTCAATCATTCTAGATAAGTAGAAAGTAGGTTTATTCCAACTGGTTGCCAAGGATGCCAGGTGTGCTGTTAAATGCAAAAGCACAGTGATTTTCTGAAACTCTGGTCATGACCATAATACTTGTAAAGATAGTGGCAATCCATCAACACCTACAGGACAAGTTGCATTCACTAAACCATGATAGACAAAAGAATGAATAGACACAAAGATTCCAATATATTGCCAATACTAACAAATAAAAGTTCCAATATTAACTCTGATTTTAACAACTTGCTTGGTGCTGCCAATAATGCAATGAAGATTCAACTCAGCTTTTACTACACTTAATCAATTTGGAGTTTTGTATTGTGGAAGACTATCTGACCAAAATTAAATAAAAGACTAAATAATAAATAGCAATGATCGTCAGTCATCATGTTTCTATGGAAAAATTGGACAGTAACACTATTCTCCCTAAATAAGAACCAATATTTTAAAATAAAGATTTGGTTTGATTTTCGTGGGGTTTAATGCCATTTTTCAGCACATGATACCAAAGAAAAGGTAAGCAGTTTAGACCACTCTGCCACCTGGTGCCTCTTAAAATAAAGACTTGCTTTGAAATAAGATGATTTATGAAATGTTTGATCAATTTAAAAAGAAACCCCCTTTCTGCTGAGCTTGCCATTTATTTAGCTATTAACTAAAATGTTTTAATATTATCTTAATCTAAACAACTTTGGCAGTAACCTTAATCTAGGATGTGGACAAATGTACAGTCTGGACTAGCACAAGGACACCAAAGTGTTCACTTGTTGAAATACTGTTTTGGAAGGTTCAATAAATACTGAACTAGATAAGGTCAGATAAATGTAGTATAATATTTCATACCCCCACCCACCCATTCTCAAAATAAGGATTATGGAAAATATGTTTTTTAACAACAATCCCTCAAATGTTTTTTATTGACTGGTTATTTATTAAAAAAATCAGTAAATTACCAGGTTTGAATGATCGGGTTCCAGTGTTGCATCAAGTATTGTACAAAGTATGACAAGTGACCAATCATTCTGAAAACAACCAAGAGCTGTAGCATATAGTAACTTATCAATACTAGAGTAATGTATTTGTTAAGTTTGTCACTTTTCATGATAAGCAGTACAAACAGAAAAAAAGTCACTGGGGTCTGTATACAAAATAGTCTAATTATGAAATATTTATATAAATGTATAAAAAGGTACTGAAAATGCTTAGAATATGTGACAAGTAATTGCAAAACTGTATTTTAATTGGTGGATACCCTACTTTGTTTAGGACTAGTTGAGATCAAATTCATACAAATTGGTAATTTTCTCTTGACACTTGAAAAGATGGTTTGGTTTGGGCTTGAGTGGATCCTGGCACTTCAAACAAGTTCATCCAGTCAATTTTGTGTGGGCGGAAGAGTCCGCAACATCGGATTTCTAGTGTGTCAATCAGGTTCTTGAAAACTCCACGACTGAAATGACAAAGAAAATGCTACAATAATACATCAATTTATAAATTATGTAATTACAAGCATAACTCTAGTAAATAATATAATAAGGAATTTCAATGCCAATTTTTATTCCAATTAGATATTCATCCAGCAGATAAAGTCAAAGACAGTTTCATAGCCATAAGACAAATGTTGATTTGGTGACAAACTTAACTTTTTGCTTCCTTGTGTTTGTTTAATTACTCGGAGCAATAAATATTTTGTTTCAGGAGAAATTTGTCAGGCACTTTAACATAGCATTACTAACTACAATCAAATTAACCATATCAAACTTGCTTCCAAATATTAAAGCAATTCAAATGTGGCCAAAAAATTTAGAAATATTTCTCAACAAATAAATTTATAAAATTTGGGTTTTTATCAGAAAGTATTATTACTGAAGCAAGTCAAATATTTTTAACTGTAAAGAAATTCTAATCCTAACATTAACACTGCAAGTGTATGCTAGCCTTCAATTGTACATTTTTCACACAATATTTCTATTTTATGCTTTTCTGTTTGGTAGAAGTAACAAATTATTCATTTTAATTCCTAAGGTGTGGTACTTTGCTAATGTTATATAAACCCTTCCATACCTCCCTGCAAATATGAGCATTATCAGTTCATCAGTGTATCACTTGGCTGGAAGTTGTAAACATTTGGTTAATGTGTAGTAGTGGGTAGGGAAGGTAAGGCAAGTTTCTTCCCTTTATATGTAATAAAAGCATGAGAGATGAAATTTTTATCTTTTTTGCAGGGCTGGATTCAAAAGATAGTAGTTACTAATCTAACATTAGTAATGTCAGATAGGTATTTTGGAGAAAAAGATATTTACTTCAAAAAAGATTGTGCACCTAATAAAACATATTATATATCTTAATGATATAAGCCTTTTTATCAAGTCTGATAAAGTAACAAGCTCAATCAGATGCTAGATCAACTCATTAGCATACAGTGATCTTCCTCATTATCAAACTTGTCCAAAACCTTAATGATAAAAGCATGTATACTGAGTTCTATCAAAATCAGTTCAGAAGTATGCCTTAAAGGTTAAGGTTAATCAACATAATGCAAGATCACCTAAAAAATATGCATGGAACTCACTCATCACTTAACTAGTTTGAGACTTGTCCGATATTAACCCACATCTCAAGCTTGATTGAAACCGTATTAGAAATATGAGCTCTAGAGTGGTGACAAGTAATTGCTGATGAAAGGAAACAATGCATTGCAGAGGATGATTGCAGGGTCATACCATGAGCTAAATTTGCAGGTCTAGAGCCAGTTGATCTCAAAACTATGGGACTAGTGGTGCTAACATGACTGTCTTGAATGGAAGGACAAACAGATGGAAATTAGGATTAACCACATTCCAACACCTTTATAGGGGCAAGGTGTAAAATTTTGAAAACAATCAGCATTAAGGAAATAGAATTTGCTTCAAAGGAAATCATGCAGCTTTATTTGTGACCACATTTTTGCTGAAGACCTGTTTAACTTAAAGTATCATGTAAAAGTTACTCACTAGAAGGGATTATTAGGTGTGTTCTTTAAGTGCGTTAATTCATGCTTTAATGCAGACTTTAAACCACCATGCGCATGACCATGCCCCTTTCCCTGTCCTGCACCATGATCATGCCCATGTTCCTGTTGCTGGAAGTAGTTATAGCGGGCATGGTTCAGCCTTTCATTTGTTGTCATTCCTGTCCAGCTGATCTGCAAATGTGAAGAAAATCATTTGAAATGGTTACAGTCATTGCTCCTTCACAAAACTTCAAAGAGGTACTACAAAGGCAGACAGTTCTATATTGATTCCTTATTCACTATTCACATTACAGAGACAAATGTGTGTAAGCAATACAGAACCAGTCTAAATTATATATACCATTAACATTTTACCATTTCAATATCTAAGAACTTTAAATTTCATATTATGATACTGTCTGAAGCTGAAACCATAAAAGCCATAAAAAGCATAGTTAGAATTACAAGACTGAATATACATGAAATTTCAACAGAATACATCAAATGGTCTCTGAGTCATGCTATTAACTAGGATCTGTTGAAGATAAAATGTAATACTGATGGAAGAAGAGCACAGCGAATTGCACAGGGTACAGACTTTTACCTTACTACAGCCTCGAATTTTGTGCTAGGAACAATAATCATTATTGTATGATAAAGTTTAGACCTGAGTAAAGTTTCACCAAAATATCTGAAGAGGTTAAAAAGAATGCTAGCCACAATAAAGGTAACTGGCCACTGACTTCAATTATTTTTTGTTCTCACCTTCACCTTGAGAGCAAAGGGGGGTATGACTGTAAATACATGAGACACAGACAAGTCAATGTAAATAACAGGCTAAAGTTTCTTTTAAATCTTTACAATGGTTCAAAATGTCTACAGGTATATGGAGATAAATGATTAATAATGTCCCTTGCTGTGACCTTGAGCTTGAAGCTGGTGGCATAACTACGGCATGTGACACAGTCTATTTATATATAGTTGGTTAAAGTTTTATTAAAGACAATTAAATGTTATCTCAAGACAAGAATACAAGGCAGGGTTACATTTTCTCTGGGTATGACTTTCTCCTTATGGCAAGAAATATGACTATAGTATGTGACATGTAATCTGCACAAAATATATAATAACAGTTTCAATAAAATATCTTGAGTGGTTCAAAAGTCATACTTGAGATAAGGATACCAGCTAAAGAGATCTATTTTCATTTTCCAAGCTGTATGCGAGATATGATCTTGTCAAGATATATACTTTGGCAAAGGTTCATTATGCTCTCTTCAGTGGTTCAAAAGTTATGCTCCAGACAAGAATACAAATCACACTTTTACATTTACATTTTACCCTGTCCTTGACCTTTACCCTCAAGCAATGGGGATGGTGATAATACAAGACACCCTTTTAATTTATGACATAAATATAGGCAGCATTTCAAGATACAAGTCAAAGAATTACATTTTCCACTACAATGATCTTGACCTTTGAGATTACGAGGCATGGCTATGGTACAATCCACTCCATTTAGTCATGATATTTACTGGATTAAAGTTTGACAAAAATCTCTCCAACCGTTATTTTTAAGTTGTGGCCCAGACAAGTAAATATTAACCGATTAATGAACAACTCCTTAACATAATATAACCATCTTACAATAGTTCACATAAAAAGGGCAGAAACTCCATAAAAATTGGTTCTGAAAAGACAGAACCTTTAAATGGCACATCTTATATGTAATAGATGATTCACCTATCATATGACATCCAACTGTGTGAATGTGCTTTGGAACTAAGCTGGTTACATGAAGCATCAATGAATAGAGAGATGAATGGATGAACTGACAAACACAGAGAGAGAGACACAAGGAAAAGGCGACTACGAGGTCTCTTGCATCTATATTTGCCTAACAGCAATAATTGGGGATGAGACTTCAAGTAAAACTAATGTACTGAACATTCCAGTTTGCACCAAATATGTTCATAAAGCATATATCACCAAGTTTCAAAAGTAAGCCATGTTAACCACAGACTCAGCTGCCGACTTGCAGCACTTCGCTAAACAATGACTGCTTTAAAGAAGCAGGAAAGTAACCAATAGTCTTTGCAATGCCACACACTAAGAAATCAAGTGAAGTTAATATCTTTAGATAAGAGCATCTATTCATACAAGAGAAATTCATTTTCTTCTAGCCTGTGGACATATTAGATACACGCAGAAATGGGAAATGTATCTATCTTCACATTTCACTTTTTCACTGTCTATCAATACATATGAAAGTGATACTCAAGCTTCAGTGCTGCAGCTAGGATTTCATGGGCAGGGGATACATGTCCCCCATTCTGGATCTGGCAATCGTTTTACTTCCCCCATTAAATTGGGTCTTGTGAATTTCTCCTCTTCTCTCAATTTTGTTTCCTTTCCAACAAATATTTAGTAGATAAAATGCTAAATTATGCATTTCAGCAAGTTTCTTCTTTCAAAATTTAAGTTCTTATTATACTTAATTATTCCTGAAAATATGTTACAACTGTAAGAAATCAATGACTTTACACGGACTCTACAGACAAAAGAACCTTGAAAATTTAAATTGCCAAATGTGGCCTTAACTGAAATAAACTGTCATGTCAAAATGCTGATTGTTTTTAGTGGTTTTAGCACTTGCTAGCACAAATACAGATGTCCACCAAAGAAAAGATATGAGCAGGTCTTTTTCTTTGTCCCTCAAAAATGTAACTAAAATGGCCACAAAACAGTATGCCCAGTGTGTTCAGACAAGTCCAGATTTGAGGGTCATGGAACCAAAAAGTTGCCAGAAAACCCACAATCCCACATTCAGTGTGTAACACAGCAGACTCATTAACTGTTTCTGTTGGAATTGAGATTACCTTTTTATCTGCGATTGAAGACAACAAATAAATACAAGCAAAGACTTTCATTATAAAGTAAAATACTTCATAAAACAAAGTGGCACTGCAATTAAGCACTTGCCCACAAGGCAGACCCAGGATATTTTTTAAGAGGTTCTTGTTGTTGTTGTAGGGTTTAACGCCATTTTTCAACACAA
>QKMX01344329.1:19212-30715 GCA_003401595.1 Venustaconcha ellipsiformis | reverse complement strand
TAAATTGGAACAGAACAATACAAATTGTGCTTCACTGTTTATATTCTGAGAATTTTTGTATTAGCCTTTGTCTGACGTCATAATCTGCCATCTTGGACCGAAACTGAANTTCAGACTGTGTCAATTTAGAACTGTTTATTCGCAGGACTTATGTGTTTTCGTAACTTTAAAACAAATTTTTTGGATCTCCTTCGTAAATTGTAAGTTTTTTTTCATGTATATACTCGAATTATTGAGACCCAGATATGCACTGGAACGGCTTGTAATTCTTCTCCCACAAATGTTCGGCTAGTAGGCTATTCCTACCATTGTTAAACCTCTGAGAGGTATGCAAGTACCAAACGTCAATGTGTTGGTCGTGTTGGAGCATCAATCCATTCCGATCTAGTAAACATCGTTGAACCATACTGGGCTAGTAACACGAAGGTTACTAACATCTAACTCTCCCGGTGCATACATATACCGAATGAAATTGTTTCAGAGTGGTTCAAACGGTGGTGATTTTCTGATTAACTTTGATAGTCTTTTGTTGAATCACATTGACTTACTTTGATTACAAACGTGATTTCATATTTTTAGTAATTGTTTGGCTAATGAAAGTTGCGTTACTAATTCGCGTAACCACTCTGAGATCCAATACGTTTATGCGATCATAGGCTAGCAGTCGATGGGGCTAGTAACCCAAGTCCGCAATCATTAATAAGTTTTCAAATAAATTATTCCCAAGTATCTTGGTCACGATGTATATTGACATGTCCAACTTGAACATGTTTCACTAACAGAGAAGCAATAGATCCAAGAAATGATTGTCCAGGATTCACTTATAATGCTCCTGGCTATGTTAATAGTGTACGTGCATAAATGCGTTCAAATGCATCAGTGACACTTTCTTTAATATTTTGATGAGATCCACGTCAGCAAGTTGACGTACAATGGCATCTTTTGATGTCTTATAAACAAGGCCATGTCGGCAATATACAGCATCAAGACGATTAAAAGGTCTTCAACAGACTTTGATTGGTTGTATATCAAGCCGTATCTCGAGCCCACATGAATTGTATCCAGTTATATGTTTATCTCCAGGATATTTACACAGTGTTATTGCAACAGGGATATCACCGCCGATAACATTTTTATCAACCGAAACATTTAGTTCCACCAATGAATGTTGACGTAATTGACTTCTCTTCACAAGCAAAGCCAATACCACTCAAGGACGGTGAAGGAACAGAGTCCTGTATTCCGAATTCAGTTCGCTTGCTAATTGTTTGCATTGCTGGATCATTTAAAAACTGAACTGTTACTGAATATGATTTTATGAAAGCTGATATGGGATCGATTGTATATGTTTACGCCTTTGGCAGTTAATCAACTATATTATGATGTTCTCCAAATTTTCGATTAGTGGCATTGACGCGCATGGTTTCAAACATTCATGGGTCTTGATGTGCTAACAAGTACTCATGGGATGAAAGTCTGGATGTGTTTGCTGAGACAACCTAAACAATTTTCTCATCATTGAATTGTCTGATGGACCTGAACAAAATAGCGTGCGGATTTAGACGTGACAATTTAAGAATCATATTAATCATATCATATTAATCATGTCAGACACCATAGCAGAGTATGGCGAGTGACGCGACAAAGCTGCTCTATAACACCTGAAATTTCTTCGCAGTTTCATAGATGTCCACGAATGTATTAAATATATTTACGGTCAGCGAATTTTAAAGAAACAGGACCATTCCTGTGTAAATGTAAATAAGCAATTGTTGAACATCTTGGAGATATCAAAACGGCACATGTGGAACAAACAAAGTCCCTGAACCCGCTGTAGCAATGATGGGAACACAACAACAACATGATCTAATTAGGAGTGCACCATTCAAATTATCACAAATGCAAGAACAACATGTGAAAATGCCAGAGAATGTTTGAGTGGCACTTAGATCACTTCCACAACAAAATACCACCTGCGTACCGAACAAACTTTCAAGCACCAATTCAATCATTTGAAGAAACGGCTCGATACGTAATCTTTGATAATCTCGTCCTTGTTTCCGCCAGTATACCTACACCAAGATGGTTAAAGATATATTTATTGCAGAGGGAACTAACAGCAGATATGTTACAGAGCTATATAAAAATGAATGGGTCGAATGGGTATTCAAGGAGTGATCTGGAGTAAAATATTACCTAGCATTATTCCTGTATGAAATGATTTTCAGAACATTGTTAATCTCTATAGACACACGAGTGAAGAAAATTCCAAAGCATATTGAGATACCTTTTGCAAAACCTACAAAACATTATTTCAAGGAATCTATGGGTTTGAGTGAAAGCATCAGCGAGAAACACTCTGTGCGCAAGAATATTTTTCCCATTAGAAGAGAAACCACATCAACATGGATGCGGTATCAGCGGTTCTGCACCCAATCCGAGACGTAAACGTGAAACAACAAAAGTTACCAAAAATGTCCAAACAACCAAACAGCTCAAATAAGTACCAGTGGATACATTTGTTTATCGGCTGGTAAAACTGAATGAGTCAATTGATGTGGGCAACAACGTAAAAGAAGTCATTTATGAAACCGCGTCGAATTTCAGCAAGTGCACACCAGTCACATAATGAACCAAATAACATATCTCATTAATATAGGAGAATGCTGAAGATATCAATGACAAATATTACAACACCGATCATGAATTCTGAGAAACTTAATGGGTTGTGTGATATTAATGCTACAATTGGTGCTTTGATGGAAACACAATTCATATCGTTACTTGAATGATTACGTTCTCGTCTATTAAGCCCAATTTGTACGACTTTCTCCTCACCTGTTATTGGTGATAAATCGCTTATACCCAAAATGCACTGCCGTCACGGCATATTTATTGGATTTGACATAATATTCGATCGCTGCCGTATAGGGGATTTCCCGCAAATAATTCGCTCGCGTTTTCGACAGACAGTGACACAACCTGGAATGTTGTTAGACATTGCACTTGTGCATATGATATTGATAAAATTAATGTAGATGTCTGTTGAAGGATAACATTGGTGACCAATCGCAATTGTAAAAGTATCTTACTCGTACACAAATCTACAATTGAATCTCACACATACGCGGTTGATATTTCCCAATCATCATTGAGAACATTTCTAGGTTAGCCTGAAGATATTATTAAGATCCTTGTTAAGCAAGGAAACCAGATTGTAGGACCCGAATGCACCAATTACAGTATGGCGCCTGATATCGTCAGGATCACTGCTGAAATAAGGTTTATCTGACCTGTGACACTATCGGTGATAGTTGCGTATCTTTAAGAGTTATATGTTGTTTGGGTTTGCCTCTACTTTGTCCACTGTTGATCTGATATCGAATTGAGTGTGTCTTGATATCACTATCTTAGTATCTTTATCTGATATCGAATACTCTCACGTCCGTGTAGCTTCCGTGTAACAATCCACTGTTGACCAACTTTCGTTTTATATTTGTTCACCAAGTCGGGCACATGTTAGTCCCAAGCGGTGAAACATTGATCCTAAAAAAGTGCATCAGAGACCTTCCAGATATTAAAATATAATGAAAATTGTGTGAGGACGTATAAACCCCATGCGTGTTGTTAACGAGAGGAAACATATTTACGCGACATCTGCTAGAGATGGACTTGGTGATAATATCCAAAGATTGTTCACAGGGGCAACAAGTTGTACCAATTGATAATCAATTTGCTTGGTGAGTTGTAGATATCATCAAAAATGTTGCCGTTGACGGGTTGAAAATAAATTCGAGATCGATGATGGCTATTAGTGATTCGACAACCGAAGATGATTCCAGTTACATTACCATCATAAGCAACGAAGACAGGTCCGGTTAGTAAAATCATTAATGAAGCCGCTAAATAACTACTTTCAAATTCGGTGATTGCAAACCTGTCAAGGGTAAACAGATTACGGTTGTCTCGTAAAAGGTACAAAATAAATGTATAATGCAACACAATTACTCAAGTTAAAATGTAGCTGATTTTGTGCTTGATATAGACACATCTTGTGTTGTGAAATCGAAACAAGCAAACTTAGATTTGCATGATAATGATCCTACACTATGTATGCTGGTAAGAAGTTAGTGCAAGATACAGTATCGTATTGGACAAGGCTACGAATACCTTTCTTCTGCTGAAATAATTAGAATTCATGAAACTGGATAGAGATAATATATGTATGTGCTGAGAGAATTGATGCAATTGTCCGAATATAAAAAAGGCAATATGCTACATTGACGGTACAGTATAATGGATTATTATCGAAGTCTATATACCGCCAACAGCAATAATGGTACATTTTCTACTTCAAATCGAAGTTAAATTAGAAAATCGAGCCAACTTACATTCATATCACATTTTCAACACTAATGTTTGCTTTAGTTGGGTTATTATTTTTCGTCGTTTATAAATTCAAGTTTGTAATTATGGACTTGAATGAAGTAGAATAAAAAGAAGCATGGTTGACATAAATGTACTCTACAAAAACTCTGCTAGTTCAAATAAATCAGACCATATTGCATGCTTTCACATAGAATTTATCCTATTTAATATTCGGTCGCAAGTAGCTACTTCATTTATCATAGAAAAGGAATTTTAATGCTTGATAAACATTGTTAGCAAAATACACTAGCTACAGACTGAATTTTAAAAAATACACTTTATGAAGAATCAAAATATGTTTTGTTATGTTACAAATTTACCGATAAAATTCTTGAAGCGAGATAATTGAAACGTTGCCTTAAATTTCAATATCGTATTGGGTGAGAACACATAGTGTTTTTGCACCACTGGATAAACAAATAACAAGAGAAACATGGAAAAAAGAGTAAAGTAAGCTAAAGTTTTGAATGGGAAAAAAGCATGCCAAAAAGTTTCTGAAAATTAAAATCCCACGCTGACCTTTAACTAATAGTCTGATCATAAAGCATGTCGTCAAATACCCTTCAACTATAAACCAAGTATCATTTTATATTAAATGTAAGTGGACAGAGTTCGAGTGCTCTATACGAATTGTAACTTTAAAATATTTTGATCAACTGCATCTGAAGCTGAATATTATTAATTCGTAAACGTTAATGAAATCAGCGAAAATGCATCTATGCCAACAAAAATTGATTCTTTTCTGTTCTTATTATTTCAATGCTATGCGAAAAGACGGTTTGGGAGAAAAATAAAAGGGTACTGAAAGAGCATTAATGTTCAGGAATGTTCATGCAACGCAAGTCTTTCAAGACGCATTAGCCAATGAGTGATTATTTTAGAGCGTACCAATTGTTTTCTTTATATTATTTTGACTTTGTCGTTTTTTTGTGCAAAGATGTAAATGCATGGAACACCTTTGCTTTTAAAGCATGATCTTAAATTTTAAAATGACGTGCGCAGATTATTTAAAACTGAAAGCTCTAATAAACAAGGGATTTTCCAAAGAACGTTGATAAAGAATGAGCCTATCTTGCAATTCACAATATTGTCTTATATATACATGCACATGTCATATAAAATATAGATAACAAGATATTCTCGGCACCATTAGGTTTCGTGAAAGTATCATGAGCAGAAGATGAACTGTGTTACGATAGTATATAAGGGTATCACACGTAACTGAAACACTTAAACACCGTTACAGCACATTAGAACTGGGGCACACTAGTCAATGTGGAAGGTTATTGAACTCTTTTGACGTTCAAGTTAAATAGACGTTTTTGAATTTTAATTAGGGATGTTCAAGGTCAGATAGAACAAAAGCAATTCATGGAGTCCACAATGGATGATCTAAGCAAGGATGTGCAAGATCTTGTAGAGGGGAAGAACAAAATAGACACGCAATCCGCCTTAGATAAAAAAACAGCGTCCATTGACAGAGGCAAAGAAAGTTCAAAATTCCAGAGGCTGATACAGGCGAAGAACATTTATGAACTTCACTTTGAGCTGAAAAGGTATGTGAGCATTTGTTCCTTTAAAATATTTCTTTAAGTAAACGAATGTTCATCTTTTGCAACTTTGTGTCTTTTGTAATATGAGTTAATGATGTTCATTTTTGTTTTCATTTTAAATTCGCAAGAAGATGATAATCACGACAATGATGATTATATAGTAGACAATACTTTAATAGTAGCAAAACAGCAAAACTTGTTTAAGTATGTCGTCCTTTTTGTACACACCTTTGAATCAATGTTTTGTCCATTGAATGGCAACCATCTCATAGCGATCCTTCAATAAGAAAACACCTCAGGATGAAACGAGGTTTGTAAGTAAACGGTTTTAAAGGCTATATGTGATCTTGAAGTCACTAGCTGGGCATGTGCAAGTTAACACGAAGATATATAGAAACATATATATGAACAATCGGAGCAGCCTTGATATTTTTTGTCAGGCCAGAACCAACATTGGACGTATGCAACTGATTCATGATTCCTATCTAGAGGCTACAATTAAAACCAAACAGCACATACATCTTGCTCAGCTAGAGATTTTCTTAACTTTGTGGGTTATATAATGTTTAAGTCAAATGTATTCTGTTTAAGGAATATATTATGAAATGATTGTGTTTTATATCACCATGATACTTAAATACCATATTCTTAATATGTATGGAGACAAGTGATTAATATCATAACGGACTTAGTGACGCATCCAAAACTTGTAAACTGAAATGGCCGAGAATACTTCAATTTTACATATTCATAATGCCTGCTTTACCTGTCTCGGTCTTAATGTCGGACGCATATGTGACAGCTGATCCTTGAATTCTGTATAGTATATAATGTTGCACAATTATAATTAGGTAGCTACAACGAGTGACACCAGCAACTTCAGAAATATCATTTAGTTACTTTGTAACAGCACGATGTTCCACCTGGCTACTAGGCTACACGTTTACCTATATATGTCTGTTTGAGCAACTTTTCCCATAAAACTAAGGTATAATAAAGCCAATGGGCAAGAGGACATTTGCTATGTAGTAATATAAAGCACTCTGCTATATGAATAAATTCCCTGCATTTACAGATAATAATTGAAAGATAAAGACAAACTTATAGTTTTATATTGAAACCAATCAAACAAACTGAGAACGTTAACTGGGCCTAATGACACCTTTAGCATTCGTACATGAACATTTGGGAGAGGTGGTGAACACATTCAAAGCAGGGAACATATCCATGAATTGTAACCATTTATATGAACGATATTGTGCTATATGTACTTAAAATGAACACAATAATAGTGTATACTACAGAAATATATTTTGGTTCCACAGGGAAGCAGATTATGCAGCTCAATTACTCGAGGAACTGAACCATTTTATACCCAATTATAATTCAGAGGTGGATACAAATGTTCTGTCAAATCCTGGATCGCCTACACCAATTGATGAAGGAAACCAAAACCAAATAGTGCAAGGAAGGAAGAAACAACAGAATAACAACGAAGCTGGACGAAATCAACCATCAAGACATTTTTTGCAGAAAAAGAAATGTTTTGATACAGCGCTGAGTGTGTTGAATAAACAGATGTAAGTAAGCATTTTGTATCAAAAAGATGTAAATATAAACTCACATCTTGCAGTTGTACCGTTCCAGGAGAGGTAAATAACCAAAAAATGTCACAAAACATTTTATGGCTATACTAATAAAGTCAATTTATATCAAAGAAGTCAGTTAACTTGATGGCCATCGTATTGAGGGACAGATACATATACATGCAAGTAAGGGATGGTTATTTTCAGTACATGGTCAATCTCAAACGTGTATTAGGTTTTTCCCAAGTCTTAAAATATCGTTATGTACAGCTTTAAATAGCTCATATATAGTTAACGAGAACAATGTTTATAAACATATTTCACTATGTCCGACCTGAAGTGGGATGCATTTATCGAGTATTAATTAAAATGTACTGTTATTAGTGCAAGGTTTCAATCTGGAATGTACACTTGCAGGTGATCACCAGACGCATCACTGCCAGGCTGGTGATCATAACTCCAAATAAATCAAATTGTATCCCTTGTCTATACTTTTGACATTGAAGTGGAACAAAATGTCGAGAACTATTTGAAGCATACTTTTAGATCGCAACTGAATTATGGAACAAATATTGCTTGCTAGTGAATTTTTTGATTTAGTTTTGAAAATACCATTTACTTTTTCGTCAAGTTCTAAACTTGACCAAAGCGCAGTAAAATAAATACATGTGTGACAAGCGTAAAGTTACTCAAAAGAATGTTATTTGAAATATCGTATGCAATGTACGATTGCCTGCAAAGAGTTTTTTGTGTGACACATACAGCATTGGTTTCAAGACTGAAGGCTGTGCAAACTTTCTAAATGTGAACAATAGGTGCATTATGTCTGGGCCGAAGAAAAGTTTTGAATTTGTGTAGACAAAAACTATACTGAAGTTGGAGTAACATATTTTTGTATATGATAAGTAAATAAAATAAATTCCACGTTAATGTAATAGCTAACCGTTTGATCTCTAGGCAGTAAGTAGTCACTCAATTTGCTCCCAAGGCAGAGTTGTCTATCTGCTCAGTTACAAGTATGATTCCAGAGTATTTTAACACCTTTATTGTAAAGATGTCATTGATAAACCATATCATATGCGAACACATATTAAAGCATGAATATTATAAAGTAAGAGCAAAGTTTTGGTAATGAAAATCGATTATTGTGAATGCTAAGCCATAACTAAATACAAAATGTTAATACTTTTTTCTATTTACTAAGAGACTATATACAATATTTTGTAGGAAAACCAAAGAGTTTGATACTGAACACTTGACTGATGCATTTTCTTTCAGAAAAATGTGCCACCCGAATGAACGCACATACATCCATTTTGAACACATTTAATATTTTACTTTAATGTGATTTCATAATGTAGAGATCGGTTTGCTATGGGAAAAGAAACCGTAAGCATAAGCTCTCTTTCTTTGGTCTCAGAGAAGAGACTTCCAGTTTTAAAAGATGGTGCATAATGTATGAAATTTCTTTCAAAGTAGGCACTGATTATGCAGCAAATGTTCTTGGACTGTGATAAAGATACATATTTCATCTCTTTAACTACACTTGTACGCAAAATGTATATATGCAAATTTCATATAACGATGTTCATACGAAGGTGACTTTTGCAACAACGAGTATTCATATCTTGAAAAAATCAAAGCCAGAAAAAATCTAAGTAACATATTACCTTAAGAATACTAATTTAAGGTTAAGAATAATAAAGGCATGCTGAAAAGGTAAACGTTTGTGACATCATTTTAATTATCTCATTTTCAATTCGCAACAACCTAATTTATGAGGTTTATTTATGATGCAGAGAAGCCAAATATGCCGCCCAACTGCTTGATGAACTAGGTTACTTTTCAAAAAACACAGGAGATTCAGACAAACATAGGTTGAGTGATCCTCCAACAAAAGCAACACAGAGCAAGAACGGAAGCAAACAAAACAAAGAAGAAATATCCCAACGCAACGAAAGAGCAAGGGCATATTTTGAGAAAGCGACACTTATATTAAATCAAATCAAAGAGAGACAAAGGTAAGATATGTGACTCTGTATCAGTTTAAGGAGGGTGTTCACTCATAACAGTATCAGTTTAAGGAGGGTGTTCACTCATAACAATGGACTATTCAAGCTTTAAGCTACTAGTATAATTATGATAATACTAGCTTAAATAATAACCTAAATTTGTCATTTGTCTTCTTCATTGCTTCTATTTTACGCTTACACTTCAAGAAACGTTAAACTAATTTAATACTCGACCTGTTAAGTGCATAATTTGACATTTTATTCAGCTTTCCTATCTTTGGATAATTTCAATTTCCAATGTTGAAGTTTCTGCTCACCAGACATTTTATTTCTTGAGATGACATAATATGCTTATTGCTTGCTTTAATTCATTTTGCAATTTCAAGTCAGATGTTGTTTTAGGTGCGCCAGAGTTTAGCAATCATACTACAGGCTGAGACATCGCAACTGACGTTAAAACGCTTACGCTTGCTTTTGAGGCTCATGTCCGTTTGTGTACATTTCCAATGCTGCCTTACCAGGTTTGGGACCATTCGATAGCTCTTGATGAAATTCATTAAACCTGTAATATAATTGCATGTACCTTTCACGGTTTAGGCTTCCATCTAATATAATTATGTCTTAACTATGTCCCACCTTTTTCAAATGTGCATTCTATAGACTTTATTCTATAGAAAAATATCCGATGTTTCTAGTTAAGTTCTTTTTAGCCTCGCTAAAGATTTCTGCTTTTCATTTATATATATTTTGTGCTGCTCCTTTTTATTCTGTCACACTTTCTAGCTCTTCGTAATCCTTTTAAAATGTTTAGAATGGAACAATAAATCATAGCTTCCTTTATGAGTTCTGATGAGTTTTTCACACACGTGCGAATCTGTGATTGTATCCAAAGTTATTACACGAGAAAGCTTTGTCTGTCACGGGTTGGGAGCTCCATTGTTTTGAGCTCGCAGACCAGATGATACACAAGTAATTGTACATTCGGTTGTTACTGCCTGTAAATCAATTATCTCTTATAGGGCGCTAGCGCTTTTTTTGTGTCTGTGTACAAAGTCGACGGAATGTTTTCACAAAACTCTTCCGAGTTAACCGTCTTATATTCGATATCCACTTACTATATTTTACTGATTGTATTGTGATTGCTTTGCGCTGCAGCCAGACTTTCTAAAAGGATACATACTCGTTGATGTAATCGTAATGCACTTGTTTTGCCAGAGACACCCGTGACACCAGTAATTAGGTATAGTTCCGACAGCAAATCCAACGTGTGTACTTATGATGATTGCTGCTTATCGCAAACATCATTAACGACTACACTTATGCGCTTATAATTTGTGACCTAAAGGTTTTCTTTGTTGATTTCAACTGGCAACTTTTTCTCCGCTTTGCTTATTATCTCGTGATGAAATGAGGGATTTATTTCCAAACCAAAAATATTTGTTCTCTAATACCGCGAGATAATTATTTTCAACTAAAATAACTAGATATAAAAGTTTTTCTACAAATCAGAGATATAGTTTTTAAAAGCTAGCTGAAGGCTGGAAATAATTTACTTTGGTGTTTAAATATTTACCACCCCTACCCCCAGGAAACGAAATCGGTTGTCCTGGAGTTTAATTTTAAAAACATGAGCAAACTTAAAGATTTTCTATTGAGCAATACTTGGTTATTAAAAAGTATAGTTTGTTTGCCCGTTGAACACTCTCATTTTGGAATTGATTGTAGAATTACTACGTGTCAAAATATGTATGTTTATAATAGCATTGCATCATGTTTTTTAATCCTGTTGATCATCTTTTTGTGTTGTCTAATATTACAAAGGGCTTAGAGTTTCTAAAGATTAGACGATGTATTATGTCCCCATTATCAATATCATTAACATTGTTTTATTATTATTATTATTATTAGTATTATTATTATTATT